>APFE030448612.1:31477-48210 GCA_000404065.3 Pinus taeda | reverse complement strand
TGGAACAAGTTCTGACATGTGTTTGGAATATCTTCTTGGCTGTTGATGCCCATTGCCAAGAAGCGATCCATCCTAGATGAATCTTTGTTCTTGCAAGACGTTTGTTGCTGAAGCATCTGTGTGAAGAATGGATAGTTTTATGACAGTGCTTACATGGATGAATATCAAAACAGTGATCTTTCAGATGGCCAACTCGATCACAATGTTGGCATTTCACGATCTGTTGTTGTTGTTGCCGTGGAAGAGGAGCAGAGTCTGGAACAGCTAAAGCTGAACTGCCATGAGGAGCAGGTGAACTGTCATGAATGAAACCAGCACTATGAAACTGAATGGGCTTTGAGTAGTCTGGAATATGAAAGGACAAGTCCTTGTCATATCCAAGACCAGTTTTGTGCTTGTTGTGGACAAGCTTTTCCCAAGGTCTGATGATGGGCTTGGGAAGTGCAGACTGAACTTCTGCATCTGCATGTAACCTTGCTGCTTTGTTTGGTACTAAATCTGAATGAACTGTAACATGTTGCTCATGGGTGGTTGTCTCAATGTTCTAAACAAAAACAGGTTCAGAATGGTGTCTATTTTGATGTAGCTCTTCTTGCTGTAGCTGTGATTCAAGCTGCAAAAATCAATCTTTTCATTTGCATTTTGTAGACAGACCTGAATGTCTGTGAGAGAAACTTTGCTGACTTTTAATGTATCATGATTAGAGGAATGTATCAGAGTTTTTAAGAACTCTAATATTTCAGTAATTGTAGCCATTTTTCTTCAATGTCACTTAAAAAATTGCTCACAACTATCAACCAGTGAAGAAGAAGCAACAATCACTCACAATTCAATGTCATGCAAACTTGCTATCAAAACTTCAATAGTTATAACACTGTTATGGACAGGACTTGAATGCTCATATGCCTTGACTAGGGTACAAATCAGTGTTCTCTGATCTTGCCACTCTCTTTACTGGTGATTGCACTACTGAAGACAATATAATGACCCCTACAAGATGATGAAGCTACCTTACTCTTGTATACCTTAAATTCCAAAACAATATTTTTGATATAATTCAATCACAAGTATTGAATGCCACTGCACATGAATGATGAAGCACTTTGTTGAAGATACAAATGACCATTTCAGTTGTAGGGTACTGTTACAAAACACTGTGAGAAGATTACTTGTAACTGGGAGGCCCTTCTTATTGTACCAAAAAAAATAACCCGCTTATGTCTCAATCAACCTATGTGGCATCTTTGTTCTGAAGAACCCTTGTTGCCTATATCTGTTGCCTTATAGTTTCTCACTGACCGAAAGGGATACACCTCTTAGTTTTCTTGGTAAGGTCAACTTCATTGCAACATGTATATCTTTAGAAAAACTGTGCATATAATTAGTTCAGGTGCCAATCTACTTAGATGCAAGTCTGAAGTCAGATAGGGCCAAAACAATGAGGATCCTTCTTTTGCTGGTCCAGAAAGGATCTTTCAAATTTACAGACAGATTGCAATTTTCCAAAATGAAAACCTCAAGCAATCTCACAAAGTCATTTTGTTCATTCAACTGAGCCGAGACTTCAGAGCATTTGCAATCAGGCGAACAAGAGAAAATATTTCTGGAATCATTTTTCGTGAAAATTTGAATTCATTTTCACTCAAAACAGTGGAGTACTGCGAAGGATAAGCTTCAGCGTATTGAATATAAGATGACTAAAGAAAATTTGTCAGGAAAATCCGACCAAAATCCAAGTGTTCATATCTGCATGGAAGATTCAGCGTATCTTGCAGGAGCAATTTGTCTGGCGAAATCAGAAGCACCAGAGACAGTTTTTACGGTAAAAATTAAGCACTGAACGTTCGAGCATCAGAATAGGACTCGGACTGGGACTGCACCGAAATGACAAAGGCTGAGCTTGACAGGAAATTGAACCACATGTTTCTCTTCGTAGGTGAGAGCCATGTGATTGAGGGCAGGTCTGGAATTTCAGGTTCACGCTACCTAGAGGAACTTTGTAGTCTATGGTCCATTTTTCCGTAAATCGGAATTTTAACTTTAAATCTCTTAATCTCTATTTAAACTCCAATTAAACTACTTGCAAGAAAAATCCATATGCAAGCTTTTAAAGTTCGTATAATCCACCCTTATGATTTCAAATCATTCTATGATGGCCTGGGATAAGGGCCACTCAAACCGCTCCCCTTATCCGCCGAGCTCTCTGATCCAAAACCTGCGAATAATTCGACGAAAAAAATCAGACTTCTTTCATAGTCTGCGTTTAATCCATGGAAGAACTCTGCCCCGGGTTATGCTTGACTTTGATCTCTTGATCACGCACTTCCCACACGTATCTCCACACTCTTTCAATTCGGCTCTATCACGTCTTTTGTCGACCGCCTCCTGGTTTCTACTCAATGTAGGCTTGACAAGATCGCCAACACAGGCTCAATATGGATTTTAAAGTATGCGTCCATTGAAATCTGAACGCTGGGGTAATTAACACAGTGGCTAAACAGTGTTATACAGAAAATTAGACATGAATTGCGTCTTTGTATTCTCACAAATTATTATGCATTCTGTATTATACAACTCAACTAAATCAAAAGTAAACTTCTCAAGTTATTCCTTCATCAGTTCGGCTTCTGCTGGTCGGGGTTAACCTAGAGTTTACCAGATCGAGAAGTATCTATGAAGCGCAATTCTTTGAGCTTGCAGACACTGGCTTTGTTATTCACGATACCTGTAATTTTACTGTTATTATTCTCATACCATACCTCCAGGCGTGTCAAACGTTACATTCAAAATACCATACCGCAGGTTCTTATTGCAGGTTCTCAAAACGTTACATTCAGAATTCTCATTGCAGGTTCTTATTGCAGGTTCTCATACGTTACATTCAGAATACATTATGAATGACCCGCAGACCAAAAGGAGAGTCAAACGAAACAAACGAAGAGTTTCATGTAAGCGGAAGGGGAGACTACGTTACCAGGTTTAGGTAAGTTGTCAGGCTTCAACAGAATTTGCAGAGTACGTTATGATCAGCACTGGCGCTACTGCTATCAACGCAACTCCTGCAACTGAGCCAGTGATTACACTGGTAGTCTTCAGAAAAAGAGTATTCAGGCAACGTGCGTTTCATTCAGGTATGCAGCTTTAGGTGTGGGACAGAGGAGCAGAAGGCAGGCAGGCGTTCTTTCAGGTAATGAAGACTGGGCCAGCACTATTCAAGGCAACTCAGATCAGTTGCTCAGGGAAAACAGGCCACTCATCATGGCTCTGATACTATGTTAAACAGACATGGACAGCGAAAGCAATAGAAAGATAAAGCATGCATTACATTTTTTATTAACAATAGATCTACATTTATAGTACAATATGGTGACCGTTGGGATTCACATCCCAAGGTCCCTTGGACTGCTTTGTCCATTCAGCTTCCACGCTAACCCTTTAAAATTAGGTGTCCAACAAGAACCAATAGGATTCAAGATGATGATGTCACCCATGGGGGATTATTCACCATTTTTGGAGTAAAAAAGTAAAAATGTTAAAAAATAATAAAATAATAAAACTACTTTTTCAACTCGTATTTTCAGCTTATCTCCCTAAATTTTTACTCAAATTTCGAGCAAGAGTACTCGTTAGATGAAAAATTTAATTCCACATCCAAGGAGTACCCATGTTGTATACTTTTGATGGACCTTATTACACGAGAAATGAGAAATACATGAAAAAACATGATTGCAATAAGATTTTTCATGTATTCCATTTTTCATGTAGTAGAGTCCATCGAAAGTATGTAACATGGGTACTCCTTGGATGAGGAATCAAATTTTTCATCCAATGATTATTTCTGCTCGAAATTTGAGTAAACCCATAGGGAGATAAGTTGAAAATAATAATTTATATTAATTTATTTTTTTTTTTTTTTTTTTCCTTTGATTTTGATGATGTATCTATCTTATTTCTTTTTTCCACTTTATTTATATTCTTTAGGGGCCCATTTTAGCTTTCATAATTCCCCTATGAATCACAATTTTGGCCGAACATTTTTTTATTATTTCTTATTTCTTTTTATTTTTTTCTTGCCAAACTATTATTGTTGTTTACATTAACGTCGACCGTTAAATGGATTTTTAGCTGGAGGTGGAAAAATTGGCAATAAAATTTTATAGCTGAATTGTTAATTTGGTTGAAATAATAATTCAACTGAATCAATAATTCGACCAAATTAATTTTTATATATATCACGACCCTCATGTCGTAGAAAGATTTTTTGCATTGTCAGTTTACCGTTGTTGTTCGTTTTTCATTGGAGGAATTTTTTGCACTATTGGTGGACTGAAGGAATTGATTTTTCGATAGCATATGCATTGGCATGGAGGTTATTTCATTTTTTTATTGTACTTTTTACCGTTCTTTTTTTTATTTATTTATTTTTATTCAGAAATGGTTGGCACCATTCATCATCATCGTTGTAGGATTCTGCAACCTCCTCTTCCTACTATAAGCCTCCTTATCCTCTTCCTCCTCTCAACCTCCTCATCGTCTGGACTAGGTATGCAAGAAACCCTAAAAGCTCGTATATGGCTTGGCATTTCTTCGTTTAAGGAAATTGTGGGTCAATAAACATCATTGTGTTCCTATTCATAAATATGGTGTTACATCCATGCACTAAATTATGAAATATTAAAAATTCCCTATTACTGGCAAAATTGGAATAACTGAGAGAGTATTAAAAAATCCCTTATACTCACTCGATAGTAATATCTCGCAAACTAAAAAAATCATGTTTGTAGGCACCTTATTCTTCAACATAGATAATATAACAACATTGAAAATATCAACAATAATGCAAACAACGTAGGTTTTCATACTGCTCTAAGAAAATGTTTAAGTAAAATAGAAGGAAAGGGTTGCCTATGTTTAGTCCATAATCCAACGAAAACTAAGAGGAAAAGGCATCCACCTCAGCTTCGTAGTGGATATTGTCATTGACTACTAGCACCAATCTATTAATTCTGTAGGAGGCCTCAATCATTTTAGTGAGGGAAATTAAACTGACAAGCTAAGGGTTTACTAGGATTACTAATCAAATAAATGAGAATTTTGAATATTGACTAGAGATGTGAATTAAAATGAAAGAAAGTGGTATCATAGATTTTGTAGTAGAATGTTTGAATATGGGAGTTTAATAACTAGGGATGCCAAAATTGAATTTATTAACACGTAGTTTGGGAAATTAAATTCAATTTATTAACACTAAGTGAATGAAGGTTTAATACTAAAATAAACGACTCTTGGAAAATTTACCAAAGATTTAAGATAAAGTGATAAAAAAAAAAAATCAGAACACAACATTTCAATGCTAGCATTTAATAAAGAGGGATGGCCAAACTATATCTCTTATCGTAGATTTAAGATAATGTGAGAAATAGAAAGTTTGCAACACAACATTTCAATGCCACAATTTAATAATCAGGGATGGCCAAACAAAATCTATTAACACAATTGGTTAGAATTAATTAAATTTATTGATACTTAAAATGAGAATCATGATTTGAAAATCAAATACATATTTACATAATATTTTCTTGGGCAGATATTTCAAATAATTCAAGTGTTTATAAAATTAAAGTGATAATTAGAGGGTTCGTTATACACCATTTTAGGATTAGATTTTAATAACGAACATTGACTAAATTGAAAAAGCCCGAACAAAGTGATGATGTATTGTGCAAGCTACTAAAATTAGTTTCTCAAGAAATTTTTCATACATAGCTAATGTGGAAATAAATTCCTATTTATAGTTCTTTTGTGTTTTATACTCCCAGGGGTCTTCCAGAGTCTAGACAAGAAGTTCAAAATTTCTCAAGAGAAATAGTGATAGATGAACACTAGAAGGAATGTGGGGAAGTTTATTTAAACTTGAAACACATATATTGACCACCTTAGGGTTAATAGAAATGAAATAGTCTAATAAATGTATATTAATCATCTGACATAGAAAACTGGAGCACTGATGTTTGCCTATTCAAAATAACTCCCCCAAAAACAAAATAATAGAAAACGGCTTTATAATTTCTTGGTGCTTGGTACATTTACGTTAAGTGTAGATGAACAAAATATTCTTCTTATATCTATTATGCTTTCAACTATAACTAATGGGGCATTGAGAAGTTTTGTAGGACTATAAGGTACAAACTATTACGGCTGTAGTAACCGTGATTATCACGCAAGTTATTTCAATATATTATGATTTCAACTATAAACTTAGATCACCTCTTGAGGTCTACTATTTCATTTTGGAATAATTAAATAGATTCAGATAATTATACATCTGAATTTTCTTGTCATGCCTTGTTTAACTAATATCGAATGTCATACATATGAATGAACAAATATTTTTATATTGAGAATTTCCAAAACTTTGGGAAATACCATGTGGGCCATATTCAGGCATCCATAAAACAAATTATATGGAAACCTTTAGATTTATGGATAGCGGAGAGTCTAGAGGGATGGAACCTTAAACCCTGGAACACAAAAAATTTTAAAATGACTCTATTATATGAAAATACAAATAGAAGCACAATCCCTGAAGTCTGTGTACTTTAAAATGTAGCTCTTAGTTAACCATATTAATCTCGTGACCTCTTCAATTCTTTCACTAAATCTTCGACACACAGAGAATCTACGATGAAGTGATATGTGCATGCAAGTCTAGACTTATTTCTTCCTATTTTCAAACAAATTTCTTCCTATTTTCAAAATTCTCCATTCTATGTGGAGATTTCACATTTGCATTAACCTTGTAATTTAAAATGTAGCTTGTGACCTCTTTAGTTCTTTGAGAAGTCCAGGCTTGTTTCTTTGAGAAATCTATACTTATTTCTTCCTATTTTCATAACAAATTTCAAAATTCTCCTTTTTGACTGTCATATGTAGATATTTCACCCGCTTCAAAATTAACCAAGTAGAGCATAACTAAATATAATTGTTTCATTTTTAGTTCTGAACACTCACTTTTCTAGAAAACATGCAGACACTTTGAAACATTGCATTGCCCAAAAGTGCCCTTTAAGCCTAAAATTATTTAATAAAATATTAATGAGTAATTTTATAAACACGTTTACATTGTAACGACTTCATATTACATTTAGTCATTTTCAAAACTTGTAATTCTGAGAATCGATAAAAAAAATTCCATGAAATTATTTCAACCATGATTATATTTAGCTATTTTCACTTAGTCATTTCAAAATGAAGCTGTAGACTTTATTTTTGGCAATATTTCATAATCTTTTATCATGAAGATTTTAAATTGTACATTTAGCTATTCAAATATAAATCAATTACTATAAATTCGTCAAAACATTTGAATTTTGTATATTATACCATTAAAACTAAATATTTCAACCAAATTAAAAAAAGAAAAAAATGAAAAAACAAAAAAACAACTTTTGAAAATATAAAATACATGTTTCCAAAACTTTCTAAAAGCAACGATAAATAAAAAATTCAATAATATATTTAATGAAACTCACCTACAAGCCAGCACCATTTCTCAACGTGAATAAATATTTTCATGATGTAGGCTCATCTTAACAAGTTCTCATTTTACCTAGTTCTATTTGCATCTCCATATGGTGATAATAGTCAAATAGAAATGATATTGTTGTTTTATATTATATAGCTATTCCATGCACTAAGATCCATTTCGAGCCTTAAGCCTTAATTATTAACTTTCAATCTGTAAACTTTCCTTTTTGTGCGAGCATATTGATGTTGTTCAATTGTTGCTTTCTTGTGGAGGATGCATGCCTTATTGTAATAACTTCCTTCCTCTTATGCAATTCTGTGAGATGCTTGTTCTATTCTTTCTGTGGAAATACCCTGAATGAAATCAAGACATCTATCTGTGAGCCTCACATATAGATGTTCTCCAAACCTACTACTACAACTATTAATATAATAGTTCCAACTGACCCATCTTTAAAAAATAGCACTCCCACCAAACACAAGAAACAACTCCCCCAATACCAATTTATATATACTAATTAGATCTCTTACTTGATTGCAGCTTCCGGGAGAGGAGGTATAAATGAATGAACCATGAATAGATCACCAAACATTTTATTGCAACATAAGTGACCTAGGTGGTCGAAACTTATCATGATATTACAAGGTATCTATTCCTCCATGATGAGAATAATCTCCAGTGAGAGGAGAGAAAGGGGTTAAGTACCACCAATACCAGGCATAGGCACTCAAGCTTGAAGGGATTTAGAGTTAAATCCAAAAGCATCCAACCCCACAAATCCATAGGTAGCAGTAGTTTTAGCTGACTTATTTTACCCAGTTCTATTTTCATCTCCATATGTTGATCGTAGTGAAATAGAAATGATATTGTTGTTCTATATTATATAGTTAGTCCAAGCACTAAGTTCCATTTCAAGCCTTAAACCTTACCTTAAGCCTTAAGAGTTCAAGCCTTAGAGTGAGAATTTTTTACTTTCCCAACTAAATGGGTTTCAAGTAAATTTTCTTGGAAAGGACACCATGCAAGAGCTTTTACAGAAACTTGGTGCTTGTCACTTCGATAGAGATACTGATTACCCGATGAAAACGATGATCCAACTTCTTTTACATCCCAAATGAGAAGGAGATTATCATTACCTCTACTTCCAAGTTGTTCACTAGAATCTGACCACTTAAGACCACAGAATGCTTGGGAGTGCCCTTGACACTGGGAAGCAATGTGATTCCATACTCAGATTGTAAGAAGAAATTTTGTCAAATTCTTTCATGTATATCCCTGATTTTATTAAGGGAAATTGAAGTGACTACCATTTTGAATTCTCTATTTCAAGACTCCAAAGAATCCCTCATTTTATCCTGGAAAACAAAAAAGTAATTGTAAAACAAGTAACATTGAAACTAGAACAATTGCACTTTGGCTACCAAATTCCCTTGACAGTTTATTCATAAATCCTTGTAGTATTCCATTATTCAATCACAATATGTATTTATTTATTATCATTATCCCATAAACTAAAGCATTTGCAATAAATAAATATATGAAATTCATTTTATTGATTTTTTTTACATGGATCATAAAACCCATTAAACATGGTTGAAAAATGGACATTATGGATAGAAGTTTTTTATTATCCCAATCTAGGGAAACTAGTGATTACTTATGTGCTATGCAATATTGTGATGAAAAAAGTCCTCCTAAGGAAAAGGAATCTACCTAGAAGAAAAAAAAACAATGGATCATATTGTATTGCTTTGATAGAAGGCTTAGGAACAACTAGAGAGTATGGATCTAATGGAATTGAAATCTTCACCAATTCCTATCTTTTGTGCAGCTAGATGAAAGGTGTGTACGAAGATAGAAAGGAGAGGTTCAATTTCAATCATTTAGCATAAGACATTGTGCAAATGTTAATAGGATTCTATCGATCTATTGTATGGGGCAATGCCAATTCAGGATCTATGTGTGAAATATGAATTAGTGTTAAGAAGCTCTCATCAAAATTTATTGATGCATATTGTAATATATATTTGATATGTGTGTGTTTTTTTAGTTATAAATGTGTTGTTTTTAATGACCATGTGTTTTTTTGAATTCACCAAGTGTGCCCCTATTATGTAAGCACAACTCTATGAACTTGACATATTTTAGAAAAAAATTATTTAATTTTCAAAATGTGCGTGCTTCAACATTTACGTTTTTAGTATTGAGTATATTTTAAATGAAGAACTTCAGATAGTTACATTAATTTTCTAAATTATTTCAATGTTTTTAACTAACAATTTTAAGATCTTAAAATGCATGATGCAATTTCAAGAGTTACTTCAATTAAATGCATGAGGCAACCTCAAGGGTTACAACAATTTTCTGAATTCTTGATCTTTTTCAGTAGCAATTTTAAAAAGAATTGTAGTGGTATGAGGTAACTTTTTATAACTCTCTCTTCTCTCTTCTCTTCTCCTATTATTATTTATATATAGATCATGGTTATCCATTTTCACTGGTTCTTTCTAGGAGGCATCAATCGGAGTCTACATGCATCTATTGAGGGGGGTCCATGGATCAAAGAGATGTCAATGACTGAGGAAGTCCGTGACCAGGCCAAGTCGGAATGACACTAAATGATCATGTTATAGTGGTATGTAACTTTTTTGTGATATTTGAATTATTAATAATGTATGTATTACTATGATATTGATTTTTTTATCAATTTGTTTAATGTGTTTTACTAAATTTCATTTTTTTAAGGGCATCTCAAACATTAGGGTCGAAATGAGTATCTGGTCTTATCAATGGCGGGCCATGTTCTCCCATATGGTGTGGGGTATATATATGTGTGTGTGCGCATTTCTGTAATTGAATAAATAGGAGATCTATGTTATGTATAATTTATTTTATATTATATATTTAATTATTATATTTTATATATAATTAATTATATATTAATTTTCTTTTATATTATTGAATTGATTTTCTAATTTTTTTAGAATCTTTGCTCACAATGTCGTTGTGTGAGGGTGGTCAACATTCTCCCAGTGGTTAAAAATCTTAATCAGCTCATGTACTTGGGTGTGATGGTTCTTAGCCATCTCTGGAGTGCCATCAATATCAATTGGATCATCATGATCCTCATCATTTTGGTAAATAATATATAAAAAAATTTATGTTAAAACAAATTTGTACATGTAAATGAATTGTATGTACATATGTGTGTACATGTTTATCTTGCATGTGTATGAATAAATTTGTTCACATGTTTTTTATATTTATGTAATTTTATATATTGATGCAGAGGATGAAAATGCGAAGATGGGAAATTCAAGAAGAAGGCCATACACCAACTACCACTTATCCATCTAATATTCCTAATGAGCATCCTTGGGAAATAAACCTCCAACAATGTACATTACAAAGGTGAAAAGATCATTATTCAAAATGGAGGGAAGGTCTTGGGAGTTTGGATCTCCCTATAGAGAGTTGAGAAAGATTAGAAATAATTGTGCACTCTCTAAGCTCATTTCTTGATATTTACAAGAAGATTGAGCCAACCACGGATTTCTTTATAGATATGATTTCGTAGAAAGGAAGTAGTAATGGGTATCGATAAATGGGTTGAGTTTAGTAAAAAGGTTACAAAATAAAATGCAAAATCTATGTTTAATTTCAAAGAAGAGCTAAAAAGAAAGATGCTCAAGGTGCAATATTTCATGCACCTTGATATAGCCAGCCATTTGTATGATAGGTTCCTTGTAGTGTATAGAAAGCTTCCATGGAATGACAAGGTTCCAATTTATTTTCCAAAATTATTTTATGCATAATTATTTTTGGGTATGAAACCTGATTATAATGACCTTCCATATGAATATTATGGTACTGGGAGAGGTCGGTTATGTGATCGTAAGGACACATTATGTGATACTGAATTACCTTGGCCTCTGCCAACTTTGGTATGCCAATCTTCTCATCTGGTAAATTTGTGGTCAGATATGGATGCCACATCTCAAATTGGTTGAGAAGGAAGGGATGCCATTATAGACAACATCCAGAGTGCATTGAATGGAATTGATATTGGTCTAAATCGACAAAGAGTACGAGTTAATGCATCTGCTAATTTTGTATGAAAACAGATGAGGAGATAGATAATATAAATATTGAGGAGCTTAAATCATATGCAAAGGGTTGTTGTAATGGTTGGCAAGACCTAATTGTTCATTAGGAAGAGGGTGTGGGATCGATATGTGTTAATGGTTAGGGTGGATATTTTAATTTAATTTGTAATGTATGTGTTAATGTCGATTCACATACATTTTGTAGTTTTTCTAGATCTAACACAAATGTCTCATGTGTTCACCATTTACATTTAACTCATTTGTTGAATGAAAACTATGATAATATCACGGTCCTAAGTTCAGGTTCCAAACAAGATATTTTGAGAGATGTTGGTTTTTTTTTAAGAGCTCAAGTTAATACAATTATTATTCTAATTTTATTATATTGGTATTGTGAGGACATATTTTTAAAAGAAATAAATATATATACATAATTGAATATTAACAAATTATGATTCTGCCTAATGTTTTCGACATAGAGGCACCATCTTCCTCCCTCCTAGAAGATGTGTCAAATATTCGATTGCCACAAGTATTAAATATTTCACTTACGTTTTGTTATAAAATGAAGTGCAACTTTTATTAAAAAATGAGATAGATTTATCTTATAGTTCTAAAATTTTCGAATTTTAGTTTTCTCGAGACAATTTCCATTCTCTAGGGACTTTAGTGATCGAGTTGACAATGGGGACATGATCATCTAAATAATTTGAAAGAGTCGTGTAACAATTTTTTAATATTAAGAATTTATGCATTTTCATATGCAATTTTTAAATTTTTAATATATATATTATATATATTTATATATATATATTATATATATATATGTGTGTGTGTGTGTGTGTGTGTGTGGTGGGTGTGTGTGTGTGTGTGTTGTGTTGTGTGTGTGTGTGTATTATAAAGGCATCCAGGTGGGAGAAAATTAAGGGGGAACACTACAGGGTATTGCATGGAATTTGGAACTTTAGTCGGTTACAGTGATTGAATCGTCTAGTAAATTTGAAAAAATTGATACTTGATTTTTTTAATATTGATCTAGTTTATGCATTTTCATGTGCAATTTTAAAATTTTAATATATATATATGCACATGTATTGTTCAATTTATCCATGAGGGCATTATGAGTGGAAAACACCACAAGAGCATAATGGAGGGGGAACAACATGAGGTATTGAATGGAATTTGAAACTTTCTATAATTTTGTTTTGATGATTACATTCTCATTTAATTTTAAAACTTTAAATTTAATTTTAAAGTACAAAATCTTATGTATATATGCATTTACATATGTTGTGCAGGGAACCCATGATTCATATGAGAGCACGACGGGGTTGATAGATCAAATATTTCAGCGAGATTATTAAATTGATGCTACTTTTTATTTCACAATATTTTTATGTTATATTTATTTTTATCATGATATAGATTTTGGACATATTTAAACTAAAACCCTTTAATATGAATTGATGCATATTTTTATTTGACAACTTTTTATTATATATTTACTTTTATAATGATATAAACTTTGGACATATTTTAAATCTGAACTCTTTATTATGATTTAATACATGCTAATTTTGGAGTTTATGTACATTTTGCATGGTACAATTTGCATGATGCATGGTTTAATGCTTAAAACATGATTTTAGATATTCAAGTTCATGAATATGTAGCAATGAAAGTAGATTTGCATTTAGTTGGTACATTTTGCATGATCATTGTTATAATGTTAGTAGATGATTGTTAGGTTTTGTTTAAAGTTGTTTTGTCACTTGTTTTTTAAAATTAATCTATTAAAATTGGAAATTACAAAACATGGTACATTTTTCATTTGAATGAATCTTATAATAAGGTGTAGATGTCTAAAATAATCATAAAAATTGCATTCTTAAATATGATATGTAAATTTTGCATTCATGTATAGAAAAGCTAATATGGATGTCGGTTGATAGTTAAATTTTAATATAAAGCTTTTCATGCACAAGCATACTATAATATCGCATTATAAAACATGGTACAATTTGCATGATGCATGGTTTGATGCTTAAAGGTTTTACATATTTAAGTTCATGAATATGTAGAAATGAAAGTAAATTTTCATTTAGTTGGTACATTTTTCATGATCATTCTTATAATGTTAGTAGATGATTCTTAGAATTTGTTTAAAGTTGTTTTGTCAATTTATTTAAAATGAATCTAGTAAAATTGAAAATTATTACAAAACATGTTACATTTTCCATTTGAATGAATCTTATAATTTCGTGTAGATGTATAAAGCAATCATAACTTAAAATTGCATTATAAGATATGGTACATGTACATTTTGCATTCATGTGTAGAAAGGCTAATATGGATGTCATTTCATAGTTCTTTTAATATAAAGTTGTTTCAATGCACACACATACTATAATATTGCATTATGAAACATGGTACAATTTGCATGATGCATGGTTTGATGCTTAAAGGTATTACATATTTAAGTTCATGAATATGTAGCAATGAAAGTAAATTTTCTTTTAGTTGGTACATTTTGCATGCAATCATTCTTATAATTTTAGTAGATGATTCTTAGCTTTTGTTTAGAGTTGTTTTTGTCAAGTTATTTAAAATGAATCGATTAAAATTGATTTTTTCAAAACATGGTACATTTTTGCATTTGAATAAATCTTTTAATTCGGTGTAGATGTCTAAAACAATCATAAAATTGTATTATAAAATATGGCATGTACATTTTTCATTCATGTGTAGAAATGATACTATGGATGTCGGTTGATAGTTAACTTTTAATATAAAGTTAACATGGTCCACAATTTACATGATCCATGGTTTGATGCTTTTAAAGGTTTTACATATTTAAGTTCATGAATATGTAGCAATGAAAGTAAATTTGCATTTAGTTTATACATTTTGCATTCAATCATTCTTAACATGTTAGTAGATGATGCTTAGGTTTTGTTTAAAATTGTTTTGTCAATTTATTCAAATTGAATCTAGTAAAATTGCAAACTACAAAACATGGTACATTTTTCATTTGAATGAATCTTATAATTTGTTGTAGATGTCTAAAACAATCATAGCTTACAATTGCATTATAAAATATGTTATGTACATTTTGCATTCATGTACAGAAAGGCTAATACATTTTTCATTCATGTATGGAATCATTTAAGACCAGAGAATTTATACATGTAAGTTACTTGTCGTGCATGCAAACATAATATCAGTAGCATCAAATCCTCAATACACCTACATAACAAGAAGTATGCATATAAATTTGTAACTCAATACAAGACCAGATGAGCATTGCTTTCACATCATCACATTCTTAACAATGTACAACTCAAGAGTGCACAAAAAGAAAGGCTCACAATGTACTTGAACTCTATGTTCTCAAAGATGAATTCAAGGAGAAGAAATTGTTGGGGGGTTCAATTAAAAAAATCTAATGGAATTCCATCATCCTCAATGATCTGTTCATGGTCAGCTTCTAACATTATCCATTTTTTAACTTTCAATTATTTTTATTGAACTTCTATCAACTTTATACGTGTTGCACACACCAAGTGACTATATTAAAAATTTATGACATCGGGTTGATTGTCGTGAAATTAAACATTACTCTCAATTCGATGCGTTTCATGGAAAAAATAACATTTGAGTATAATAGACCCTCTTTCATATATAAAACCGTTATCATTATAGTCTTCCAATAATTTCATCTTTCATTCAGTGCACTGCATCAAATATTACTTGATATTTTCTATGTTGTTAATGGGTGCAACTACAATAAAAACATCTCTAGCACAATAATACAAGTGTAAATTCATATCATAATTAACATGAAATTAACCATTATCAACATGGAAAAGGCTCATCTCCTAGATGTCTTTGTGAAAAATGGTTACAATAGACATCTGGGTCAGAAAGCCTTCCTCAAGGCCCATAAGGAGCCTTCAATCCAAAAAGATCCTAAAGATCGTGTCATGGGGGTTCACCTGCCTTACATCAAAGGAACCACTGACAAGATTGCTAGGATTCTGAAGAAGGACAATGTTCCTGCAACCTTTAGGCCTCTTAATACCATCTGTGGCTCCCTTAGATCTGTGAAAGATCCTATCGACCCTAAATACATGAAGGGCGTCTATGTCATTCCCTGTTCCTGTGGGACACCATACATTGGTGAGACCGGTCGCTCTATCAATCAAAGGATTAACGAGCATTCGACAGACTTAAGGCATGGAAGGGCCAAGTCCTCGGCCCTTGTTGAGCATGCTGAGAAGACTAAACATCATGCCTATATTGAAGAGGCTCACGTCATTGCAAAGGTTGCGCAGTTTCACCATTAGAAATTTAGAGAGGCTCCAGAGATTGAAAAAAGGCCTAAAAATCTTAATAGGGATGACGGTTGGAAGATTAGCAGTTGCTGGATCCTAGCCTTGTCTTCCTAGCCTATTCATTCCTTCCTCTCTTTGGCTTCATGATTTCCTTTATCCTCCCTTTTCTGGTTAGATAATTAATTATAAGGGTCTCTTTCGACCCCCTTTCCTAGAAAGTGTAATTTTCCTTATGATGGAATTATAGCGTAAGCTTTTTAAATAATAGTCCTTAAAAATAAAAATTATTCTCAGATTATGAGCTAGCAATATGAGCCATAAATTACTATTAATGATAGTATTTTTTCCTACTATTTCTTAACAACATGATAGTAGTGTATTGATTAATGTATCATGATAGTAATATTAATATCGATATTAATAATAAATAAATATTTAAAAAAATATGAATTATAGTTTCTTAGTTTTAATTTAATAAGAATATTTACCAATTTATTCTAATAAAGAATACTCATCCTAATAGAATTGTAAATATTAGTAACATATTAGTTAAGTATGATTAAATAAATAATATTTTTTAATGTAAACATATGTTATTAAGGAATATATATTAATAAGATTTAATAGTATTAAGGAATAGATGAATAAATAAATATATTAATAAAATAATAATTGAATTAAGTTCTAAATTTAAAAATAATGGGTATATAATAATGAGATTAACCATTATATTTTTATTTGAATAAATAATATTTATTAATAATA
>APFE030448612.1:4167-31457 GCA_000404065.3 Pinus taeda | reverse complement strand
ATATTATATCTAATTATAATAGTAAATAAATCGATATATAAAATAATTAAATAAATTTAGGTCCCTCCCCCTGGGGGTTGGTCAAACCTAGCTGTTAGAGGTCCGTTAACCGTTAATCTGTCAATTTTAGCTGTTGGAATGGCCTGCTGTCCCTATTTAATGCATTGCTCAGATCGGATCTTTAACTTGTCCTGACGATGAACCATACTGGTTGGTTCGAAATGCGTCGACAAATGATTTTTTATGTGATTTTGCTGAAATTATTCTCCAAACTAGAACTCTATATTTTAACTATTATCTAGATACTTGTACACAATGATTTTAAAAACGTTATATATACATATATATAATATATATATATATATATATATAAAATATATATATATAAATATATATATATTGAAAGAAATTGAAATGTTACCTTCTCTAACAAGATCATAAACTCGATCACCTTCAGATGATATTATAGTCTCCTCTGATTCCATCACTTCAAAGATTGCAACTGACATTTTCCCCTTTGTATTTAGTTTTGTATGTTGCCAAGCTTTTACATACATATTGTTTTCACAAATATCATTGGATTATGTGTCCTTTATGCAAACAAGACAAAAACAAGAATCTTTTCTTTTATCAAATGTAAGCACATTTCGGTAATCCTTTGTTGTAATTGAATGCAATTTTTGAGTCCCTTTTACTATTTCAGCGTCATATGTAATCGCTCTATCTACATCTTGGACTCCAATATGCCAAAAACAACTAGAGTAACTTCACACAAGAATTTAAATATGTTATTTAAAATACAATTTATATATCAAAGATAATCATCGTGACATTGTTTAAACTACATAATTTATAAATTCTTAAAATTAGAAAATTGATAAAAATTATCATATATTAAAACTATATACAAGTTAATTTGTATATATGTACATACCTCTATACCTCCCTTGATGGCTTAGTCTGATAGCTTAGTGTAGAAACACAACATTGAACAACTTGTTCAGTTGAGACAAGTCGGTTTGCAGAGTGGTCCATTTGATATCTTTGAAGTGTTGATTTTATGCATGCCCCTGCACCATCATTTTCTCCTTTTCCATGACCAGTCTCAAAGAAGTTCCAGCAATTTTTAATGTGGGTTTCCTTATGAAGACAACACAAAAAAATAATGATCATGAAGATTTGAATTGACCTACGCATCCATCTCACCATATCCAATGTTCATTGAATTTTATTCCGTGACCTTCCAATGAGTCATAAATATTATCAAAACAATGTTGTACAAAATGTGTATCATGTGTAATATCATCGTTGATATAAAAGTGATATTATTTAATAACACGTCAATTCTCACCGGTTCTTTCTATATGATCAAAATTTTGTTCAACATGTCTATATAAAATATGGACAAGCTTAGAGACTTGGTTAGAATGATAATATTCACTATATATTTCATTTTGTGCAATAAATGTGTAAATCTCTACAAAATCAACTATTGACAAAATGGTCCCTAGTGGAAAAATTTCACGTGATTTTTTGAATTATAGGTCCTTCCATTGAGCTCTATGCCAATTCTTGGTGTACTTATAAATTTATGTCTCAACATTCTTCAAAAACTCTATCACAAAAATTTCTTCTTCTTGTAAATCAATCCTTTTAGCACTTGTACTATTATTTGAATTAATCGATGTATAGATATATTCATATCTCTTCCATTTCACTTTTAGGATAGATAATTATTGATCATTTATATCAATAGAATATTCGTTGTCAAATAAAGTCAGATTTCCATAATGGTCACATTTTTTTACCACCAACACATTTCTTTTGGTAAAATAATTCATGACTTTTTCTTGCACATAGAATTTGAGATATGAAATCATGGATAGTGGAAGGAGGACGTGAATTTTCCCAAAATGTTTTACCAAAATTAAGGAAGGTGTCATAATATAATTGAAATTCCATGTGACAATGACAAAAACAAGTGTCATGTACAGTTCTAGGTTTAAAATACCATGGTTTTTGTTGAATAGAAGTATTGATTGAGACATTAATTCCATGATTCTCTTCTATGAACTTATTGAACAACTATATCTGAGTAGTGTACAATATATGTTTTTCATGTTCTTCATACTGATTTCAAGTTATTCTTCACTGCATCACATCCATTTGTTTTAGTGAAACACGTGAATTTTTCATCCAATATTCATATATTATTTTTTTAACATCTTCTCCAATCTATCTTTGTATGGTTGCCTACAAATAACTATCCAACAAGTGAGCTCATCATTTACATCTATTTGCAATCTAATTTTCATAATTTTGTGTAATGTTTTCCATGAGATCTCTAATGCTTTGCCATAGATTTTACCAAATGATTTCTTTAGTACTTGATGAAACCACTTCCATTTTTATTTCTATATGCAAAACTATATTACTTTTCTTTTTAGATCTTATAATTTATTTTAAGACATTATTTATATTTTGAATCAAATTTTCCTTCACCTTTTTATCTTCCATTGATTTTTGAATACCCAATATATTTGTAGCTTCTTTTAATTTCTTTGATGTTAGGAGACCTCTAAAAATTTGAGCTTGAAATGTCACATTTTAAATTTTGAAGAACTTATCAATAACGAGCTTAACACAATATTGTACATGGTCAGATCTTTTATCTCCATATGTTTTAGTGCGAACATTTTCTATCATCTCATCATCGATATTGATTTCATCTGTACATATGAGAATTAAATGCAAATGGTTATAAATATTCATTAAATAATTAAATAAAAAATAGACTTTGAATGAAATTGAAATTAATAAATATGTATAATTTCAATAATACACATGACATATATACACACCTAATGGTGATTTAGTTTATTCACTTGAATCTCTTTCAAAACCTTCAACAACATCATCAATTGTATATTTTTTACTTTATATTCAACATCTTATGTGGTATGCTAAAACAAAAAACAAGAATCTACTCTACTGTTTAGCAGAAACCAAAATTGATCAATGAAAACAATAAGCATAAAAGGAAGAATATCAATCACACATAACACAATATTTTTCTGGGGAATGCAACTACTTAATACCTCGAATATCTATATTGCAATAAACAAAATATCTGAGAAAAAATACAATGCTTGTTCAACCTGATCAATTCCTGCACAAGTACAATCTAACCCTTTGCCTCACAAGTCAACGCAAGAAAACACATAGCCAATCCCCCTACCTGTCAAGTACCTACTTCCTTGTGGAATTCCTAAGAGAATTAGCCCATATTTAATTGGGAAATTCTCCACCCATGACTGCATAATCAATCCATAGGCCCTCAACTATTTGTATGCACCATCTGTACAACTCGAACATTTATACAATTGATAGTACATTGCCCCTAAACTCTAATATCAATTGGATCTTCCTCTGAACTGACATGCATCAGTTATTTATGAGTGAATCTTTAGTTAACTAATGTGGCAGTGAAGATGCATTGGTGCTCGTCCCCACTACTAGACCTGCTACTAGTTTCTCTAACAATTATAACTAGTTTAACTAACTATAACTCAATTAGACTGAGTTAATTAATTACAACTCAAAAGAACTCAACCTAGGCCCCTAAAATTTAGGAAACGCTCTACATGACTCTAGATAGACTTCCAACTCAGATTTCCTAGGCCAACTAAGTCAACTTAACTTATTTAAGTGCTACAAGTTGCTATGAGAATATAATTACAATTTTATTTCCAATTTAATTCAAGGACAAATTAAAATAGAGTTTCTTGATGTTATTTTTTACATTTCTTCTTTTATTTTCAACACTCCCTCTCAACAAGAAGGGAATTCAAATCCATCCCAATCTAGTACCTTTGGAATGTTCTGAATTAAACACTTATCACTATTCTTGTTTCTACTGCAACATCTGCAGCTAAAAATCATCCAAACAAAATAAATTAAATCAATTGTGTCTACAACTATCTACTAGGAAAATTGTGTTGTTGTTGACTCTACTACTAAGCCTCCTACCATGCTTTCAACACTACTCTACACTACTAAGTATCTAGCTGACATTGATCCTCCTGATACTCGTTATTGTAGCCCCTCATAGCAAGGTAATGATCCATGAGGCAAGAAACACCTCAATGGACCCTACCCAAAGTTTTAAAACTCTTGAACTAAGGTTACACATTGCCCCACCTCACACCTATAGGTATGGCTACATGAGCTCCCTCTGCGCACTTGGATCAAAATTTCCCTCTATTGGAGGTTTCTTCTTGAGTGGATGTCCCCACTTAGTTTCCTCCCTCCTTCTCCAACTATTGTTTCCCCGCAACTTACTGAGGCTACTTCTCAGGCTACATCTAAGGCTACATGTTGAGAGGTAATTTATGATCACTCTCAGCCACAAAGTCTCTAATCATTGCCTTTCTCCTCAAGCTTTTGCATGCATTTTGTACCTCAAGAGCATACAGGCTCTTGACTTGCACACCGATCCATTTCACTTGTCCCATGATGATGTGTCTAAGGAAAATCTTTCCTTTGGTAAAAATCACATCATAGCCACAATCTTCCAATACCTTGACAGAAACAATAGTATTCTTTAGTCTTGGAACATAAATCACATATGTGATTATAAGAGGGGAGCTAGACTCCCTCTAAAAGGTAATTGTACTGATGTCGGTCACGCTATACCTCCCATCATATCCAAAGTCTATGTTCTGCTTGAGGTCTTTCTCCTCAAAGTTAGTGAAGAGATCTTTATTCCTCATCATGTGGAATGAGGCACCACTGTCAAGATGCCACATGCTTCCCATTATAGCATTGGCCATGCATATAATGAGAGTGAAATCAAGTTCAAATTGTGAAGCTAGAGGTTCAACTGCTGCTGCTACTACAATCTTCTTCTTGCTTTCTTTCTTTTATGGGAAATTCATGGCATAGTGCCCATACTTGTGATAGTGAAAACACTTGATGTTTCAAAACTCCTTCTTACTGCCTACCTCACCTTTGGAATTCTTTCCCTTAGATTTATTTTCTTTGTTGACTAATGCAAAGTCCTCTTCCACTTCTTTGGAAGAGGCCTCATCTCTGGTGTTCCATCAAAACTCTTCTTATACCAAGTAGGACCATAACCTCTTCAACTATCATAGCTTATCCCTCCCACTAACTAAGTCCTAGTAACTGTTCCATATCTTGGGAAGTCCTAGAAGTGCTAGGGTCACTAGATCATCTTCAGCAACAGTAATCCTGACACTTCCAAGCTCATCCCGTCAATGGGTGAACTTGGTCAAGTACTTCGGAATAGAGTCGTCCTTCTCCATCTTGATATTTCTGAGTTTTTGCTTCAGTGCCAGCTTCCTATGGTCACTATTATTTTGAAATAGGTCCATCCATACCTTCCACATTACAAATGGAGTTTCCTTATCGTGGATTTTCGATACCGTGTGATCTTGAACTACTTCTAGGATAATCCTTCTCACTTTTCTAGCACACTTTCTCCATTCAACCAGATATTTAGCATTCGATGTTCGAGGCTTTGGTATATCATGATCTATGAATTCGTTTAGCCCATTTTCTTCCAACACTACCTCCATATTGTCCTTCCAAGCTATGTAATTTGTGAATGCCTCTAGTGCATACTCAAGTCTGAAACCATGGACTGACATATTGCTGACTCTCAAGTACGAACATGCAAATTCGATTTCATCTACACAATGAAATCAAAATCTCCTCTTCTATACTATCTTCAGCTTCGATACCATGTAGATTTTTACTTTAGTTTCAATAGCTTATGTGATATGCTAAAACACAAGACAAGAATCTACTCTAGTCTTCAATGGAAACCAAAATTGATGGACGAAAACAATAAGCAGAAAAGGAAGAATATTAATCGCACATAACACAATATTTTTCTAGGGACTGAAACTCCTCAAAATCTTGACTATCTATATTGCATTAACCAGAAGAATTGAGAAGAAAATACAATACCTATTCAACTCGAATAATTCCTACACCAATACATTCTAACTCTATCCCTACACCAATACATTCTAACTCTCTCCCTCACAAGTGAGTGCAAGCCAACACTTAGCCAATTTTGCTACTTGCGAAGTCCCTACTTCTTTGTGTAATTCCTGAGAGAATTATCTCATATTTAATTGGGAAATTCTCCACCCATGATTGCACAATCCATCCATTCACCCTCAACTTATTGCATGTACCATCTGTACAACTCGGAAATTATACAATTTATAGTACATTGTCCTTGAACTCTAATCTCAATTGGGTCTTCCTCTTAACTAAAATGCATGATTTATTTATGATTGAATATTTAGTTAACTAGTGTGGAAGTGAAGATGCACTAGTGCCCATCCCCGCTACTAGACCTCCTACTAGTTCCTCTAATTGTTAGAACTACTTTAACTAACTATAACTCTGTTAGGCTGAGTTAATTAATTACAACTCAAAAGAACTCAACCTAGGCCCCTAAAATTTAGGGATCATTGTACATTACCCTAGATAAACTTCCAACTCGAATTTTCTTAGCCAACTAAGTTAACATAACTTAGTTAACTGCTACAAGCTTGTATGAGAATAGAATTGCAATTTAATTCCCAATTTAATTCAACGATAAATTCAACTAGAATTTCTTGATGTTATTTTTAAAATTTCTTGTTTCCATTTTCAACATCAATCATTGGTTCATTATCATCTTCACTTTGTCTTTCAAAATTTTCAATCTCATCATCAATGTTATGAGAAATATCTCTTTGTTTACATTGCAAAATATTTTTCAAATTAGTTCATCGAATAAAAATTAAATTTCACAATACACTAGATAAATTTAAAATATCATTTATAATATTTACATTTACATATATGCTTGAACTTCTAGTTGAGATTAATTTTCCCTTTAAATATTTTATCGCTCTTTCTTCTTTCTTTTGTAATATTTTCTCGAGTATTCTCTACAGGCCTCAATGTCTATTATTCAATCATATTTTTTCTTCCGATTTTTTTTATTTCCCATGATAATTCAATCTTTTAAAATGCAACCCAAAAAAATCAATTTCAAAATCCAAACCCACTTTCAAAGTTTAGACAAAAAAACACACATTGAAAACTCATCACAAAAGACTTTAAAAAAAATATGATTTTAAAAATTTAGTAAAAATGATTTACTTTCAAAAAAACTCACTTCAAAAATTCAACCAAAAAAACTCACTTTAAAAGATCAGCCCAAAATATTTAGTTTAAAAGTTCAATCCAAATGAGAAAAGAGTACGAAAATATTTTCTTGGCTATGTTTATTTGTATCGTTCTTTTTGGAGGGTCACATCATTTCATTTTCACGGCTGACAAAACATATATACACATTTTCAGTCGAACATTTAAAAAAATTTGGTTGAACTTTTAAATTAATTCAATCGAATTACTTTTCTATTTATTTTAACAGGCATCGATGAAAAACACAAGTTCGGCCAAATTTGTTTTTAATTCTGTCGAACTACTTTAACTTGCAATTTTGCAACATCTTGACTATGGTCAACTTTCTCCAACTTCAGAATCGTTAAACTCCACCAAGTTTGGTGAATTTGCTTTCAGAACTAATACTAGAATTTGTAGAATTGAATCTACTTTCAGTAGATATAAATTTTATGGAATTTCATAGATATTTGCTAGTTTTAATTAATTTTTTAATAAAATGTGTGCAAAATTTTTCTGAAAGTCATTATGGTTCAGTGAAATCAAAATTTTGTATCTTCCAAAATACATTGTAAAAAAATATGAAAAATGTATGGTTCATAACATTGGTTCGTCTTATGTAATGGGTAGTTTTTATATTTTTAGTTTTTAATTAATATGTTGAGAAACTTGATGTTATGCTAAACATCTTCAAAATATGTAGTTTCTTCATATTGGTTCAATTCAAAAAATTATATTCATTATGATGTGCATCACTTGGTTTCATAAATACAATGATATCGAGGTAGAGTCTGTCTAGATTATTGCAACACAATTTTTTTTTCAAAAACGCCAAGTTAGCAAAGAATATACTAGTGCTAAAAAAACATGACTTTTTATGAATCCCTTGAATTTTGAAGAATAGACAGTCAAACAATTTCTCAGTTGAAATATGAAATGTGAATAAACAAATTCCAAAAAAAATTAATAGGATGCTAATAAAAATTTTGACAGGTTTTCTTTTTATTGTAAAATGAAATTCTAAACTGAAAAATTGCTTTGGCTTGCCAAAAGTTGAAGAACTTCTAAAGATAATATTTTTTTCTCAAAAAAGGACAAAAAGTGTAACCCAACTTCACATTTTCACCTTTAAAGACACTTTGAACATATGAAAGGGAGCGTAAACTAGATTCCTTCCATATGTGGTGGCATATAGTATCTTGATCAACAAATTCAATGTCATTGTTGTAGATCGAAACTAGAAACTCAAAATATTTCATCAAAAGTTCATAAATGAGTTATCTCAACGGCAAAAATTGTATGAAAGTATTTCTCATTTTGAGGGGAGGGATTCAATTCAAAAGAACTACTGATAGACCCATCACAAGGGACCTGTAAATTTGTAATCCAAATAATAGTTAGTGCGGTAAGGAAGGTGTTATATGCCATTTTGTCACATCAGGTCAATAGGTCTGTTAATTGGATCAATCAACATCCTTTTACCCATTTTCATCACTCTTTTACAAATCCCTAAGCATGACTCCCCCTAACCCTTGAATTGCTGCAATTTACTGCTTCATTTCAGTGATTTTAAGGTACAATGCATCCTACTACCTTAGGAGACTATGTTCACTAGCAGGTTGCCCCTTGCTGGGGGTGTGTTGATTCTAGAAATTTGTGGAAAATAAAAAGAATCCCGAAGATTCCTCTTCTAGAAGCTTCCATAGGTTGTTCTAACCATTTTCCTTCAATGAAAGTCTTGAGTCCTACCTTATCCTAACTTGGAAATTTCATCCCTTATCCCTTGAGCTCATCCTCCCATCAAGAGTGGATCTCAAGCCTAGATTGGTAAATGGATAAGAATTCCTAACCTACCATCCTCTTCTATATATTTACTACTATGCACAAGCTAGGAGTTGGATTTTGGAGATATATTCTACCCTCATGTTGTTATTGTGAGAGTCATTATTCCATGCATTAGGGTGACATAGAGATACACTTTATGACAAGGAAGGAAAACTCAATTTGGAGGAGCTCTTCTATAAGATCAAATATATATTTGGTTGTAACTCTCTATTTATACTAATACAAAGATTTCATTGTTTCCCTATATGTGATGTTATGATTTCATGTATTTCAATACCATGTTGAGCTATTGAATGAAGTGATTTGTTGATACTACATAGATGTCATAGATATTTGGCTTGTGTTCTCTAATTGTGCAAGTTCTAATTATATCTATTGAAGCTAGGATTGGAGCATGCAAGATAATATAGGAATAAGGCTTATGATGGATTCTAGGTAAGATGCATCTCATTGTCCATTTACATTAAGGAAAACATTGGTTTATTCACTTTTTGTTGTTCTAGACTAGGTCACCCACTCTAGGGAAGATACTTATATCTATAGTCGTAGATTTCATATAATAAATTGGTGACTCCACTAGGGATTGATTCATTCCCTTAGTGGTTTCTCTTACTTTATCCCTTGTTACACCTCTTTAATAGGCCTTAATTTCCTCACTCAAATCCTAATAGATCCTACGAATACCTTTCATTGAGCTTGATTTAGTTTTGTGTGCCAAAACTAGCTTTTCCTGGATCAGAGCACCCCTTGGTCTAGAGACAGAGCACTACAGAGCACCATGGTCTTCTCTACACCTACTCTATAATGCACCCTAGCCCTTTAGGCACCAAGCTGACCCTAGATACATGGAAAAACTTGTGTTTTGTTGCCTTTCTCTCTAATTAGCTGTGTTCTAGCTAGTTCTTCTTGTGTCCATGAGTGTCTTTTGATTTCTCAATAACCTTCACCTGGTTTGCTTTTGGTTTTTATAGTCTTTGATGAGAATTTATTTGAATTCTAATTTTTTTTCTTATCATTAGGTCATTAGAAAACTAATTTCTTGATCATTGGCTTCCCTGAAGGGATTGGTGTTGCAATCATCATTCTAGATAATTTCTTTTATCAATGATTAGGATAATATCTTAGTTTTCATCTGAAAATTATGTGAAATCAAAAAGAAAAAATATAGTGTATCATCCATTGCATACAGGGGTTTGATTTTGATTAGGAATAGTGAAGTTGAGAAAATTATTTATTGCATCACTTGTTTGTTGTATTGTTGATTGGTTTCTTCTTCCCCTACTTAGTTAGGCCTTTCATTTGTAAAAAGAAAACAAAATGAGTTTGTTTTATCATATTAGTTTCATCATAGGGGTGTTTGGGTGACATCGAGTTTTTAGCCTTGAAAACCAAAACTTAATTCAATATAAAATTTAAAATTTAATGAATCAATCTAAGGAGAATTTGTAACATTAACCCAAACATTTAGAAGTCTAGGATAGAGATGTGCTATGATGTCTTTAAATGTAGGAGCTGTCATTTTTTTTCCAACATTGCATTCTTTGGATGGTATCCCATTCCATGTATGTAAGTGTATAGGATTTTTCTTTGCATACCTTTGGGAATATTGGATGATCGCCCATGCATGAACATAACATGGGAATACTCTCATCAAAATATTACGTATTAGATAACACTACTACGGATTGCACTTCCACGTACTACCAAGTATTTTTTGGAAGTCCACAATATGTTTCTATCCTCACCATAGGTAACTGAGTCAATCGCCTTGTACACTGTGATACACCAAACACATTATTTGGGGAGATTTCCTTCTCATATGTAAATCCCTGGTTGCCCAAGGTGGTATATTGTAGTACATAGTTTTTTGGTAAACCCTTTTTCCTAGCTACCCCTTTGTTTTATTTTGTGTCTGTAATTTCTAAAATCGATTAGTTGACCGTGGAACAACATCCTCCCTATGGGACAACTCCTTAGTAAATCTTAGGTTGAGACTAATGGAAGCAATTCCCAACTCAACCAGTTAAGGAAAACCCTCTAACATGAATCTTAGTCCTTTTCCTTCTTTTGTGAATATTGGTGCTCCTTATATGAAAACATTGTCCCTTCGAGTATTTACCACTAGTTTGGTTGTTTGTGGCCCCTATGGTTCTAAATTTCCAAACTACTCCTCAACCAAGTAGTCATCCACCTGAACAACATCAACCTCAATTTTATCCTAAATTTGACCCTTTTCCTTCTTCACCTATTTTTTCTTCATCCCTTTCTTCCTCATCCAGTGAAAGTCTTGATTCTAGTAACCAGGCAGCTAAGAAGAAGAAGAAAGGGAAAAAGAACAAGAACAAGAAGATCAAGAAGCAAAATAAGAAGGGGGGTAATCAAGAAATCATTGCTACGGATGCAACTAGTAAGGAGGAACCTTCAAATCAACCCTGCAAAGCTAAATTTCCTTGCAATTTATGTAAAGGTGATCACCTTCTTAGAGATTTTCGTGGTATTCCAAAGGTATTAGATCTGTGGTCCACTAGATTGATCTGCCTTTGTCATCAACTTATGGAGATCACACTAGTGACAAACCATCGACTAGTGATAATAAGGTTCATGGGAAGAAGAGTAAAGTTAAGTTCCCATATGGGTTATGTGAAGGAAATAATTGTATTCACCTTTTTCCTTACATTGATGAAGCCTTAAAATTTTTGGAAAAACCTTGAATATTTTCATCCTTAGCTTCTGGCTGGCTATCGAAATCTTTCTCCCAATCCTCCACTAGGTAATGAAGTGATTTATCAAAATCCAAATCCAATCAATCCTACTCTCCCTTAATGTGAATCCCATGAGTTCATTCCCAACCAGCCATTGGTTGAGGAATTAATTGACTCGATTCCACCTTCAGTTGATCATACATTTCCTATAGAGATTGAACTTCATACCACTGAATTTCTTCTCATTTCTTGAATTTCTAATGAACTGGTGGATAGTTCTCCCATTCCCACGATACACGGGAATAATCCTCCCATTCCCATAGCACAAGGGGGAAGTTCCCCCATTCCCATGAAACGCCCTCCAAGTAGTATGGTCATTTCCTTTTATTGGAATCGACTGGTAGGATATCATCTTCCTCGTTACATGCCCTTCCATATCATAGTACAATCTTATAATATTTTTTAACTCACATAGTCATAGATGAAGGCTCACCTATTAGTATTATGTCCTCAACTACTTGGTAATATTTTGGTTCTCCATAGCTTGTGCGTGTAACCCAGAATATCTTGGCCTTTAACAGAGGAACCAATCAATTTTCAGGTATTCTTCCTCAGTTTTTTATTACTTTGTCTGGAAACACTATCTATAAAGATGTGAGTGTAGTCCAAGTCCCTTTGGATTTTAATCTACTCCTTGGGCGTTCCTATGTTTATGACATGGGTGCTTGTCTCTTCACTCTTTCATGTGATGTGTTTCCTACATGAAGGAAGAATTGTGACCAATGAAAAACTTTCATTTGTTGGTCCTAATTTGACTCCTAATCAACCAACTTCCCTAAATGGTCCTTATATGCAAGTGGTAGCTCCCCCACCACAAATTAATTATGTGGCCACTTGTTCCTTGCCACATATCTCATATACTGATGATCTAGTAGGTAATGTAGTGCATCATTTACTGGGGGCATTGGAGTTTTATCTTTCCATTGGATCCTTTGATACCTTATAGAGCATTGTTCTCTGATCTAAGGAGAATCTCTTGGAAGCCATGGCCTTCTACAGGCATGAGGAAGGTCTTAGAACACAGTTCCTTTTCTTGTGTCAAGCTCATTAAAAAATGAAAAAAGGTCCTAGAGAAAAAATCCTTTTCTTGTGTCAAGCTCGTTAAAAAATGAAACAAAGTCCCTTGAGAATAGTTATTTTCCTGTGTCAAGCTTGTTAAAAAATGAAATAGATCCCATTCCAATTTGAGTCTTTGATTAGATCTTGTAAATTCCCAATCGAGTCTCTCAATTGATCTCGTAAATGAACCTTGATTCCATCCTCCTCTTAGTAACCAATAGTCTACTTAGGTGAATGAAATGAAGCTTGGGGGGCATGTACCTCTAATTGAGTCATTATGTTGGGGGCATGAAAACTTGTTTCAAGAATAGTTTTCTATGTTTCAAGCTTGTATAAAAATGAAACCAGTTTCAAGCATAGTTTTTCTCATGTTTCAAGATTGTGAAAAAATGAAACCATCTTCAAGTATATTCAAGCATAGTTTCCCATGATTCAAGCTTGTGTAAAAATGAAACCATTCTCATCCTATTTTGCATGATTTCCATTTTTATCATCCATTTCCTACTATATGAGCTTTGTTTTTCTCATGCCATCGTCACCATCTTCTTAGCTAATCATATACTTTCACTTGTTCTTTTACCCTTCCATGGGGAACCATTGTGATGAGTGGTCTTATTAGCCAACCTCTTGAACTTTATGTGTTTTGACTAGTTCCATCATGAACAAAAGTAGTTGCTACCCTTTATACCACTCATTACTCCAGGAGGAATGCTCTTTCATCTCTTTTCAGAATCACTAAACATGAAAACGTTGTCAAGCACTTGTCCTTTTGCACTCATTAAACTAAATGAAAATACATCTACAGAGTATAAGTTTAACCCTTTTTTGGACTCAGGTAGACTAGCTACGAAAAAGGAATACCTTGGTCGAACATGGCTACGAGGTTCTCCTGAGTATCATTTTTTGCCTTTTCAGCCCTAAGGGACTATTTATGAAAAGGAAAATTTGGAGTTTTTTTTTTGCCTCTTTTTCAAACTCTCTAAACATGAAAAGTATGTCAAGTTAAACCTTCGCTAGACTCGTTAAAACATCAGACAATGATGGACTCATCAATCATTATGGGACTGAACCACTCCTTCCTAGGGTTCGTTAAATATACTCAGAGGGATTCATTTGAAGGATGAACTTACAAATCAATCATATCTTATCCTCCTTAAGATTGTTAAAAAAATAAAGAGGTATTGAAGATCAATGGTTGGGGAAATTGGGAAAACAGGGTAGTCCACTTCTTAATGGAAATGAGTTGCTCTTGAACATGACACTTCCACTTCAACTTCATGGCTATGGGTTGGGAATTATACTTGTATTTTGGTTCATAATACCTTTTGAGAGCCTCCATTTTGGATTTTGGGTCAATGCCACCAATTCTATTCAGTGTAGCATGTGTGTTTAAGAAAATTCATTCAGTCAATTTATGCTATGATACTCTTAAGCCTTCATTCCATGCTTTTCATTCCTGGTCTAGTTCCATATCATCATCATTATGTCTAAAATCATGATACCCATTTCATGTTGTTGATGGGGGATACATAAGGGCCCTCCTGCAATGAGTCGCTTCCTATCGACATCAGTCTTTTATCCAAGAAGTTGACTTATAAACTCACCCTTCAGTATCTTGGTGCTTGCATACATGAATGGAAAGTTTCCTTTCTTTCGATGACAGGTTTACATCATTGGCCTTTGAGCGAGCTTATGTTTCGTGTTCCACTTAAACTAATTCATTCACACCATACAAACTATATTGTAGTACCTTCAGAGCCATTAAGGTACGACTTACATCATTGGTCAATCAAATGGTGCATACCATGTTTGACTCTAGCTCATTGATTCACATGGTTAGGCTCAAACATTGGACAATCATGTGAATGACATAGAAGACCCCGGATATATTTCCATCCATCCAAGCTGTAATTTTAGGATTAATACAAGATCACAATGTATGATGGCTCTAATCATACAGTCAATCATCCAACCATCAATCTAACTTTTGTCATTAGTGGAAATGTCTATTTTATCATTGTACATGTAATGTTAGCTTATGTGTTGAGCATGGGTAAGCCTCCCTCAGTAGAGATATTATGATGTAAATGTATTGTAACAAATAATGATCTTGCAGATTGTTCTTGATCCCACCTTGTCACAAGGTATAGCACTTCAGTCATCAAATTCCATTTATGACTTTGCGCTTTACAGGACAATCTGTTATAGGCCATTTTGTCACATCTAGTCAACATGAATGTTAAATTGATCAATCATGCTTTTACCCCTTTTCATCACTCTTGCACAAATCCCTAAGCATGACTCTCCCTAATCCTCGAATATATTCCTTTAATTGCTTCATTTCAGTGATTTTAAGACCCATTACACCTTACTGCCTTAGGAGACTGTTTTCACTAGTAGGTTGATGTTCTCTAGACTTATTCTAATCACCAACATGTTGCCCCTTATTGGGAGTGCTTTGATTTTAGAAATTAAGGAAAAATAAAAAGAATCTCAAAGCTTCCTCTTCTAGAAGCTTCTGGAGGTTATTTTAACCATTTACCTTAGATGAAAGTCTTGAATCCTATTCTATCCTACCTTAGATATCTCACCTCGTATCCCTTGAGCTCATCCTCCCATCAAGAGTGGATCTCAAGCCTAGATTGGTAAATGTATAATAATTCCTAACCTACCATCCGCTTCTATCTATTTACATCCATCCCCAAGTTAGGACTTAGCTTTTGGAGATAGATTATACCCTCATGTTGTTGTTGTGGCAGTCATTATTCCATGCATTAGGGTGACATAGAGATATAATTTGTGACAAGGAAGGACAAGTCCACTTGGAGGAGATCTTCTACAAGATCAACTCTATATTTGGTTGTAACTCTCTCCATTTGTATTAATACAAAGAGTTCATCATTTTCCTATATGTGATGTTATGAATTCATGTATTTCAATACCATGTTGATCTATTGAATGAAGTGATTGTATGATACTAAATAGAAGTCATAGATCTTTGTCTTGTTCTAATTATAGTGATCGAAGCTAGCATTGGAGAATAGAATCTAAGATAGGAACATGGCTTACAATGGATTCCAGGTAGGCATCATCCTGTTGTCCATTTACTTTAAGGAAAACATTAGTTTCTTTGCTTTTTGTTGTTCTAGACTAGGTCACCTAGTCTAGGGGATATACTTCTATTTGTAGTCGTAGATTTTGTATAACAAAAGGCTATGAATAGTTACATATATTCTCTCCTTTCTATTTCTAGGGATGTTGCAGTTGTTATTTCGTCAGTTTTACAATACTTTGTAGAGTAATCAATACATTATTTGACATATGGATGCCAACAATTATTTTTTTGCAGGATTTCCTATAGTTCTCTTACTCAGAGAACAATCTTACATGGAGAACATTCATTTTTTGTGATTTTGTCTAGTTATAGGAATAGATAATCAACAAGCACCATCGCCTTGAGGTCCTCACTGTGGATATTTTACAAAATTTTGATTCCATGTGAACACCAATAGTAATTAGTGGAATTTGGGTGGATGGCCACATATTTTGAGATTTAATAACATGTTTGTAATCATTCAATCATTTGTACCAGGATTCACTTTAACTTAACCACCTGACAGAAGGCTTTGCTCAACTTCCTTCATACAGACAAGAGAATCTAACTATAATAACTCAACTCACCTACAAAGAGACATTTATACCTTTGGATTATGTTTACTGACAAGAAAAATGGATAAATATGGCATGTACATGTTTATGAAAAGGAAAATTTAGTAACAACATTCTATATAACCAATCTGTCAAACCAATAACTAGTCGTTTAATTAAAACTTATGTACTAGCTTTTTCTATCAATGAAGCCTATTAAAATGGTTTAAATGGGAGATAAATATGAATCATGTGTGCACAACATAGATAGATAGACAAGGAGATAATGCAATATATAATAATATATATATATTATATATATATTATAATATATATATATATAATATTATATATATAATATATATATATATATATATATATATATAGGAGAGAGAGAGAGAGAGAGAGAGAGAGAGAGAGAGAGATGCATACATATTTTTTGCAATTTGGGAGTTGGACAGATCAAACCGGTCTTCCTAGAAAGTAATGGTTGAGAAATCAATTTATCAAGACACCCTAATGTAAAGAGTAGATAATGATACTCCCGTGCAAAAACCATGTGAACATCCCACCATAATTCATGAGTATCTTCTAGAGTAGAAACATAAATATGAAACCATCTAGAATGATTAGAGCTATACAAAAATACATGATTCCAGAGGAAGTAACATCCACTAGTGAAAACCCATAAGGAATTAGAGTTGAAAAAAAATAGGTATGATGTATAATATAAGATTTTATAGAACGCAATTTGGAATCAGAAGTTTCTAGTACATTATGGTGCAGAGATAATATTATGTTCTTGTAAATATTCCAACCATATTTTTCCAAAGTAAAATCTCATATAAATACCATTGTTTCAAACCCGCTCAAGTTTAAGTCACACATTTGGCATCTGATTTGGCAATGCATAGGTTGTAAGAGCTATGATGCATTAAACAAGGTTGACTTCATAATGAACCAACTATGGTCTCTTTAGAATGTAGTTTGGAGTTGAAACACTTCAATAAGATTTAGCAGAAGTGAAATCAATAAACCATAGATATTTGCATGTTATCCATAAATGCATTTGAAAGCACCATGAAAAATGTTTACAACTTTTAAAAATGAGATAGAAAAACTTGTCTTCCACATGAATAAATATTATAGTCAGCCATGCTGACATGATACGTTAGAGTGTCATCCAAACCCGTGGAAATGAGATGGAGATGCAGGAAACCATTGTCAAGAACTCATGCAGTCATCTCAATAAAGAACCAAGAAACTACAATTATTTCTACTTCAGATTTGTTTCAAAAAGTATGAAACAATAATTCATAACAAAACTCTTACTGAGAAGAATGAAACTAATTATTTATCACTACATGGAAATTATGTTATTATTCTAGAGAATATGATTCTCGAAAATCCTTTAGAACATAAAACCTAAACTGTGAAAAATCTTAGACCTAACATCCTGTTGATGGGTTATGAAAATCCTTCAACCAAGGGGGTCTCCCCGATGTGAAGTCGCAATTAAACCACACATCATTTGGAATAGGATCCCCATCTGGAGTATCGAACTAGTTGCCATATATTCTTATAGATTCTACTTGGATTTAATTGTCGAAAAGAGAGAGAAGTGTATATGTTCCTTTTTGAAAAGCAAGTAAGTGTGCCTGAGAAATGTTTAGTTTCAGGTGTATCGAGGTTTTTCTACTATGGAGGGAGGAAAGGTGAGTCTTTAAGAGAGAGTTAATAGTGCCACCCAAGTAGAGGTGCACATAAGCGAAAATATAACTGCCTAACATCAAGCATAATAGTCCATATAGATGCAACAATTGTTAAAACCATTAGAACACATCTTCAATTAGATAAGCACTAAAATAACTGAAATAGCTCAATTACTTTAGTACATGTGAAATAAAACATGAATCATAAATATTCACAGAACAATAATACATATGTTCACAATCCATGAATGAAAACATTTCATCCATTAGGCTTCAAGTATTAAGTAAAATTTCCAAGATACATGAATACAACGATCATCACTAGCTCCAATAGTGGAGCATTGGAGCCATGAATTTCTCCCTAAAATTACTAACTTTGTCTCTCTGATGCCTTATGGGAGAATTAAAGGTGAAAATTCCTTTTCTCATACAATGCTTCACCTCCCTTGTGACTCTTTACTACTCTCATGAATTTTTTCCTTCCTGTGAGTTTCCAACTTTACATGATTTTTCATCTTCAGTTCATGTGCTTTGGACTTCCACTTTACAATACATTTTCAAGTAAGAAATTACATAATTGACAAGAATAGTGTGGCATATGACAACCCATGACATGACATCTCACGAGACTTCTGAAAAGGACTTCTTAATGACATGGAAATGTCAATCCATTCTTGTTTCTCCTTTGTCTTCAATAACGGATGTGCAATACTTCATCTTCATGAGTGATATGCTTTGTTATCCATATCCATCCTGCAAAATGTTGTGAATAAGATAGATTCTTCATGTGGTCCTAAACTTCAATATTTTTCTATAATATAGTGTTCCTTATTCTTCTTTCCTGATGATAATCTTATCTCTTCATCTCCTTATGTGTCTTCTAGCATGGTCCCCTTCTTCTTTTCCTCCCTTGTCATCCTATCATGATAAGATAGAGTACCTGCAACTGAAAATCATTCACGACAAGCTAACATCAATCTAAAAAGCCCCTAACCTAACATGTTTTATGAAATCACCTATTAGGGATGGTACTTGTAACTGGATGACTGGTTAGCTAAGGGATTTTGTAGTTCCAAAGGCCAAGGTCAAACATTGAGGCTCGAGATTGAGCAATGCAGTTCAAGATGGACAGTTTCAAGAGATTGTGCAATTGAGGATATTAAGAGTTCAAGGCTAGGGATTGAGGCTTGAAGATGCTCACTACATATCTTTGGGAGGATGTGTATTTGAGGGACTCAAGGACTCAGTCTAGAGGCTTAAGCCTTGAGACTATGCAATGCATAGTTCTAGAGGCTTGGGAAGAGGAAATGTGCAGTTGAGGGACTCAAGGACTCAAGTTGGAAGCTTCAGCCTTGATTTTTCCCACTGTGCAATTCTGGGATGAAGGAAGGACAAGTGATTGGACAATTTTTGAGTTCAGGAGCTCAAGGCTAAGGCTTGAGGACTGAGACTGTGTAATGTGTAGTTCAATCCTGGCTACAATGCATGGTTGTGTCATTCTGGAGGTCAAGATTTAGGCTTGAGCAATGAGACTACATAGTGAATATTCCTAGGAGGCAAGAACTGTGCATTTTGTAGTGTCAAGAGGAAGGGTTGGAGCTTGAGAGCTGAGACTACATAATGCATAGTTCAAGAGGGTCAAATGAGGCTACGTTTCTTGGTTCGAAGTTTTTCTGAATTTCACTAAGTGCGGGATTAATGAATTTGATGTGAATGGTAATAATAATTAACTGCAATTAAACACTTAGAACACTTGAAGACACAACATATATCATCTAGCAGATAAACAACAAACTTCCCTCAATGAGACAACTTTGCGATGACAAGTATGACATCAAAGATACACTTTACAACAACCATGACGACACTTGTGCAGAAATGCTTAAAATTTTGGAAATGAGTGCAATACATGTTTACATGGTGATTAGAATTCATTAATGAAAATATCACCCCTTCAAAAACACCAAAACTAGATTTTGTGAGTTGTACAACACTCCACATGCGAAAAGATGACATTTACTATATGAAGAGAAAAGTGCAAATCACACTTGTGATATGCAAATGACAGTGAAAGAGACACAAGCCAGAGTGAAGATAGCATGAAAATGACACTAATTAAAGTGAACACAAGGAAAACTGATAGTCGTAAGCATGAAAGCATCACTTGCAAAGATGAAAGTGTGCAAAAGGTGACAGTTGAATAAACCCACCGAAAAAGAAGTATGATCTCAAAAAAAAGTGAGGAATTGTTAGTGACATACGCACTGACTGCCAACATGGGTTGAACATTTCAGAGGCACTATCTTAGTGGACTTTTCCATGCCTTTTCAAGCTTGCGTGAAGGAATTCTTTCATGAATGTGTTAGATACTAAGTGTGTGTGAGCAGGTGACTTTGACACTTACGATCCATCAGCAAGACAAAATATTAACAAAGCATTAGTTAACTAAGAGGCAACTATGGAATGACTGATCACAAGATCCAAAATAGACTCCAGAATTCAAGTATTGGCAAAATTTTGGAGGGTGTTTGTCATAGCGACAACACTTGGTGACACACAGGTAGAACTCTAGCTTCTTTGTCTAGGTTGATTCTTTTGTGCAAGGTCTAGCTCTTTAGGGAGTACTGATTCATCATTCAAATCTCTTTGGTCTGCCCACTTACCCCATGAATAACTGTCAACCCCTCTATCCCTTCTCGGTTGAACACAAATATACAATCAACAATATCACAATGTTTTGAATCATAGAAATGTAGTATAGTTTGCGAGCTTTAGATTTTTAGAGTAATGTTTTTCATATCTGGTGTTGCTCTATGTCCAGAAAGCCTTGATAGTACCCCATCAGAGTCACTACATAAACAAAAACATTGTTCTACTCCTAGCGAGCCTGGACAGTACTCCGACAGAGTTGCTTGATTCACCTCTCTGTGCAGGAATCCTTTCTCTTCTTTCACCTTTATTTATGTATTTTATAAAGAAATATATGTAGGAACTTATTCATTTCATGGGTGAAAGAGGGATCCTAACTTCTTAAGAGTAGAAGAGGTTGTTCCTTCAAAGAAGCATATAAATACCTCTAATTTTGGTTTTCTCGTTTATATTTTCCCCATCTCCTTCTCTACTTAATTGGATAGTGATGGAAAACACTCAAACATAAGGAATGGAGTAATGGTGTAAGGTTTCTAGAATAGACCTAGATATGATGGTTTGACACAAAGCTTTCCTTACACAAGGGTTGTATTTTTCATTAGAACATCATCCACCAAAATGTGTAGCTAAGGCAGAGAAGAACTTAAGGTTATCCAAATGTTGCAGTTTCACAAAGTCCATTTTTTATTTGGGCACATTGCCTTTTGACCCTAAATGGGACACCCTTCATGTAATTTCATATTAACATAACAAAAAATAAAACACACAACACAACAAGAAAGAAAAACCAAAAGAAAAGAAAAAGGAAGCTAAAGAAAAACATGATGCAAGACAAAAGTAAGAAAACACAAGAAATACTAAGTAGAATAGGTGTAGAATGAATGAAATTGAGGGGAAAATAGAATGCAGCTAGTCCTACTCATAACCTAAATAGATAGAAGTTCAGGGTCACGTATAATGGAATTTCCAATGAAGCTACCGTAGTTGTTCCTGACCTACAATCAGAAAGGTATTGATCGGTTAAAACTGATATAAAGTAATGTGCAAGAGAAAAGTTAAGAGCTTGAGAAACTTGCACAGAAAAAATAAGGTCTTACCTGTGTGAAGAAAGATGTGTCACAACCACTACTTTTAACCAGTTCACATTCTAACCTTTTTGACAGAAATAATAATCAAACAAGCCTCGAAAAATCCTTGTGAATTCACCTTCTTCTATGTCATCCTGCTTAACAAGCATGAGAAAATTCTGAAACATGTTATTTGCAATGGAGCTTTCCAAGTAATATTTCTCCAACCATTCCGTGATTGGGTCATGAAATTTGAAATAATCCTTTTGAAAACCTTGAAAACTTTGAAACAATGAATCTTCAACTAAAAGTGCGAGATCAGGATGATAATCGTGTGAGGGAAAATAGATCTGATCATATTACGCAGGAATTCCAAGACAATGAAGACCTAACATAAACATTAGCAAAGGTTGAAGTTCCTCAAATGATTGAAAAGTATTCAAATAGTGAGATATTGGACCATTAAGATGAAAGGGTGTAAAACAACTCTCATTGGATGTACTAGTGTGAAAATGGTAAAACGAATGACAGCTAATTTTGTGGTTAGATAGATCATTTTGGCATGAAATTATCGGTTAGAAAATGACAAGGATAGATTCAACTGAACATCTTCACAAATGCTTTGATTAATATAATCATCTTCTTCACATGATGAATGTAAAAAACTATTTATTTGTAGTTGGTAACACACTTCACTAGCATAGTAATCATCGAAAGAAGTGAAAAGGAATGCAATTATATCAAACACATGAGACCAGTCAGAATACAATGAGTGAAGAATAATTTTATTCGCACAATAACTCATGCATTCATATACACTCAAGAGGATTTTAGGTGCAATGAAGAACAAGATTTGTGATATGATATGCACCAGAAAAAGTAGGAGCTTCTTATCATGAAATAGATATGATAGATATGATTCCTTTGGGCAAAGATGATCTTTGAGGTGATCAATTTCATAGTTCCATGACTTTATGACAAATAAACATTCAAAACGTGAGTTTTATGCAAGAGATTTTCATGAAAATGAATCAACTAAAATTATGATTCTTGAATGTGATCAAAAGTAAATACTTGAAAATTTGAAAAATTACACCCGAAATACCAAACATCTTTTAAAAGGAAATTCGTGTCGATTGAAACCATGCAAAGAGAAGTATTGTGCAAGAGAAACTAGATCTAACTTAGTTTGGGGGCTTACCAGAGTCATGAAATCCTGAAATGACCATCAACAAAATTAGAGGTGCCTCGAATTGCTAACAAGCCCCGAAAATTTAATTGAAGATCGAACTGGACATTCATGGTCTGAGGATAATTGATACCATTGATTTCACTAAGACCACTACTCACCGGATGGCAGTCATCTTTGCCAAGGATTTGAATAGATTTTTCAACTTCAACAACCAAATTAATCAAGTTGAAAGATTATTTTGATCACAAATCTGAAGATGTATGAATCAAAAAAATTTCATGAGCAAGCTGGTTTGAAGAGTTTTCTTCATGTAAGAAAAGATATGATGAGGGATGGAAGGAGTACTCAATGATTTGATTGTTTTCATTTTCATCATGGATGATCTCACTACCTTGTGTCAATTGAGATGTTAACTCATGGGATGAAGAACTTGAAGAGCATGCAGTATCTCCCTCACAAGTAGATGCATCACAAACGGTAGAGAACAATGGATAGTGAGATGGAGAGGAAGTTTTGATAAGAACATATTCTTTGACCGAATAAGATTTTAGATATGAATTAGAATATTCATGAGAAACCGAATATCAATTGATGCACTTCGGTATTTATGATCACATACATAAAAAGAGTCATCATCATCGAAATGATTGTTTCCCAAGGCTACAGATTGATTAGAAGAATTGATTACCTTTGATCCACAACCGAGATTAGCAGATTGAAAAAAAATCCAAGAATTGAAGTGCATTATGTTTACATGGGGGACTTTGAAAAAAGGAATATATATCAAGGGTCTCTTCACTTTCCTCCTCTTGTACCAGTGTAATGTGACTGCCTTATATATGAATGCAATTTGAACCAATAACTTTAAAATAAAGAGAGCATGAAGAGCTAGTTGGTGGAGCAGATTGATCAAGTAGATCATGATCCATAGAATTATGACATGTAGATGATAGAGGTTGACAGATTTCCCTTGAAGAAGTAACACTTTCAATGGAACAATATTCAAGATTGATGCTAAGAGTACTAATGTTATCTTGAGGAATGAAAGGGTTATCCTTCACCCTAGGATCCATGAGTCATTCAATGGTTTCTTCCATATCTGAATCATGAAAAACCAGAAGGACGATGAAGGGATGGATTAGGAATTTGATTTGTAGCTTTCTCAACGGTATCATAATCACATGGAGGCACCCTCATTGGAACTGAAAAATGAGGAGGACAAGGAACAAAAGTATTAGTAAATTCCTCCTCTGAAATTAGAGGTGTCTCATGATTCACAAGAGTTGGGGAAGTAGAAATGTCAGGGGATTTAGGTTCACTATGCAAAGAGGGTTGAACCAAACACTAAAACTTTTATTTCAATAAATCCCAATCCATATCTTCTTTAGGAAATTCACAAAAAAGATGAAGGAATTGATCAAATAAAACCTTAATTGATTCATTAGGCTTCATTATTGACTAATTAATTCTTTTAAGAACATACTGGTAATCATACCTATCGAAATATTGATGAAGCTCTTAGAGGAAATGATGAAAAGAATAGATGGAAGAAGATGGTAAGGTATGACACCATATGTTAACTAAAACTTCAAGGGTGAGGGAAAAGATAATGCAAGCCACATCTTCAATATCAAGTTCGTAATATTTGCAAAATTTAAGAAAACCGTAAATGTGCTCGGTTATGGACATTCCATCCTAACCACAAAAATTCAATTGGAACAAGAGATTAAGAGGCTTGTTGGGGATTGAAATTTCACCAAGAGACAGGTTATAAAAACACCCCAGGAGTATGATTTTAGGATGATCCATTTAAGATACAAGATTCAAAATAGACTCAACAGGCACAACTTGTCGTATGGCCCTCCTTCTAGCGCCATTTGTTGACGAGTGATGGAAATCAGTCAACCAAGGGGGTCTCCCTAATGTGAAGTTATAATTAGACCTCACACTACTTGGAATAGGAACCCCATCTAGAGCATCATCTTGGTTGCCATATTTTCTTATAGATTTCCCTAGGCTTTAACTGTCGGCAAGAGAGAGAAGCATTTATGTGCCTTTGTGAAAAGCAAGTGTTCCTGATGAATGTTTGGTTGTAGCTATATCTAGGTTCTTCTAATGTGGAGGGAGGAAAGGTGAGTCTCTAAGATAGAAGTAATAGTACCACCCAAGTAGAGGTGCGCACAACCAAAAATACAACCACCTAACATCAAGCATAATAGTCCACATAGATATGACGATAGTTATGACCATTAAAACACATTCAATTAGATAAACACTAAAATGACCAAAATAGTTCAACTAATTTAGTACCGGTGAAAGAAAACATGAATCATAAATATTCATAGAAGATTCTTACAAATATTCATAATCCATGCATGAAAACGTGTCAGCCATCAAACTTCAAGTATTAAGTAAAAGTCCCAAGATACATAAATACAACAAGCATCAGTAGCTCCAATAGTGGAGCATTGGAGCCATGACTTTCTCCCCAAAAGTACTTACTTTGTCTCTCTAATTCCTTATGGGAGAATCCAAGGTGAAAATTCATTTTCTCATACAATGAGGGTTTATATATAACCAATGGGGTTATGCTTCACCTTCCTTGTGACTCTTTGACTACCGTCATGATTGTTTGACTTCCTACAAGTTTTCAACTTTACATGACTCTTCGTTTTTTGTACATGCCCTTTGGACTTCCACTTTACAATATATTTTTGAATAAGAAGTTACATAATCCACAAGAATGATGTGGCATATGTTGACCCATGAAATGACATGGCATGACAGTGCTGACAAGGACTTCTTGATGACATGGCAATGTCAAGCCATTCTTGCTACTCCTTTGTCTTCAATAAGAGATGTGTACTACTTCATCTTCATGATATATATTCTTTGTTCTTCATATCCATCCTCCAAAAGGTTGTGAATCAGATGGAATCTTCATGTAGTCCTGATCGTTGATCTTCTGTTGTAATCTAGTGTTCCTTCATCTTCTTTCTTGATGATCATCTTATCTCTTTAGATCCTTATGTCGTCTAGCATGGTCCCCTTCTCCTTTTCCTCCCTCATCATCTTATCACATGATAATTTTGAGTACCTGCACCTAAAATCCATTCATGACAAGCTGAAATCAATCTTGAAAACCCCTAACCTGAAATGTTTCATGAAATCACCTGTTAGGGTTGGAAATGATGATTGGTTGAGCGATTGGGTAAGGGTCTCTTTGCGGAATTTCGAAGAAGCTTGTTGATTGAAGTTGTGAATTTCATTCTTAAGAAAAAGAACAAAAGAGTTTGATTTTTGTTTTTGACTGGTTTATGATTCTACATAAGCTGGTCCTTGGTTTGATTTTTGCCGAGTAAAACAACCTGGAATCATCTTAGTAGGCTTTTGCCTCATTAGATTTTCTTTTAGGTAAATTTCCTTTTGATTTGCTTTTGAGTGAGTATTTCATAGGATTTTATAAATTTTGGAATTGCTTTTTGTTAGAATAGTTTTATATGCTTTGTTAAATAGGAAAAATACAAAAACATGTCCTTTGCAAAAGTTTGTTTTAAGTAGCATTTGAAGTATTTTGAAAAGAAAGGAATTTTCGTGCAAGTAATGAGTGGTCATGTGTTGTATGCTTGGAAAAGATAAAGAGATTATTTCTTTGATTGTCTGTTAAGAAAGTTTCTTTTATCAAATTTTGTATTTTCCAACTCTCTTAGCTAGAGAATTCATTGAAAAAGAAAAGTAGTGTAAATCATCCTAGGTGCATCTTTTTAGTGGATTTGAGTCGAGTCTACACACCATCAGTTTCATCTCCACTACCTTTTGTCTTAAAGAAAAGCCATAAAATTAACGCTTAAAGTAAAATCAACTTAGTAATTTTCTTTTACTAGGGCTCTGAAGCACCAATATAGAATCAGGCTAGTGTCTTGGAGTAGGTGAGTAATTAACTCTCCAAGACTATTTAAACCAAACAAGTAGCTTATCTTGTGATAGCATAAATCCAGCTGTTACATTTATATTCTGGGAAAGCTCCTCTTAAAGGAGAAGCACGAGCTCGTGTCCGAACCAGTGAGGGGATCAATCCTCCCTCGTTGGGAACGACGCCAGACACGCACGTATTACAAACGGTAAACCTCGGATTATTGTCGAGGAT
>APFE030448610.1:196390-221670 GCA_000404065.3 Pinus taeda | reverse complement strand
TAATGCCTTTTATTCTTAGCGGGATGCAAAAAATTCTAGGCGGTATTCTAATTGTTTTGGGACGCTCTACAGATTCGCTGGTTTGTGGGCTTTTTCGGACTTGATTTGCATTTAGACTAGTTCTTTAGTTCCTCTTCGGATCCATTACCGGCTTCAAATTTGTCTTGTTTTTTAGAGTTTAGAGGTTTGGTTTGTAGGGGTAGGCGCTTTTGCCTTGGGCCCGTTTCCAGTTTGTAGTAGGTTTCTTCCTTGGTACACAGCTTCTCAAGGAATGATGTAAATTATGTATTTTATTAATGCATTAGCAAATAAATTTTTCTTTTCTTTTCTTTTTTTTGCGGTGGTTCACGGACACATTGGTCAATGGGTGGTCGCTACGTCCACAAGAAAAACTAGGCTGATCGACTCCAAAGGGAATCTAGCCCCGCGGCCCACTAGCAAGGCCTAACCCCAAGGGCTTCAAGCAAAATGGACCCTGTGACCTCTCGAATGACGAGGCACTGATTTTGATCAATTAAACTAACCCTTCGAGCTACAATAATATTAATTATACTATTATTATAATAATAATTATATTTGCATATTTTATAATATATTATAAATTATAATTAAATGAAGTATTTTTTATCTATTATCATTATTAGATAATATAATTAATATTATTATTTATTATATAATTATAATTTATTATATTAAGTATACTAACAATATTTTTATTTTATTTAATAATACATATTTTTTGATCTTTTTATATTTTTGTGGAGTATGTGGTCATTGGTATAATTGTAATTATATTTTATTATATAAGTTGTTATTATTCATATTATATTTTATATCTATTTCCTTAGTCTTGATCTTTGAGTTGGGTGTTTAAAAAAGTATCTATAATTTTTATGTGGTAACTATTCATACATTGGAAAATATAATTATATATATGTTTCATATACGTAGGATTTATGGATATGCATTCTTCTACATAAACTGACATAAACTGACCTTACAAGTTCACCTTGAAAAAACTTGAAAATTGCTATGAGGATACGAAATCTCGCAAATACATTTCAACCTATCCTTTTTACGCCACTCTAAACGTTTAATACTAATAAAATCGTTATTAATAATTCGAAAAGCACTGGACCAGATTATAAACACCGGACCAAATAATAGCTGGTAGTTGTTGTGACTGCACTAATTGAGATTTCAGACAACAGCCCATTACTTTAAAAGTACTTTATGGCGGGGGACAAAACAACAGAGAGTTGGAGTAGATAAACATCGTAAACGGATAACGTTAGAACAATACATAGGATGAGAAGATGGCAATATCAAGCAGCAGTAATGTTCCTCAGCAAATCCCACTTGATAATTCGGTACATCAAAAGCAATACGAAAATTCTGCTGTTGAACAGTTCCTAGGAAACGAAGAGGATTAGGGTGGTAATCACCAAAGAAAGCCAAGCAACAGAACCCCGATCCTTGGCTGAATAAGATTTTTGTGACTGAATAGCAGTACAGTTTTCCTGAACAAATCCCACTTGAGAATTGGGTAAATCAAAAGCAATACGAAAATTCTGATGTTGAACATTGCCTATGGTGGGAGAAGGATCACCAAGGAAAGCCAAGCAAGAGAGCCCGGATCCTTGGTTGAATAGGATATTTTCCTTTGGTAAAACCAGGTCCACATTACGATCCAAGTGCAACGTTATGGTTGCAACGTCCACTGGAGAAGAAGAGAAGTTGTCACAGTTATCAAAACCTGTAGAGGATGTCGGCTGCATATTGGGAATCTGGCTCCGAAAAGCGCTTCTTAGAGCTGTATAATGAGAAAGAACGAGACGGGTAATAGTTGTTCCGGAGTCTAGTAGGGTTCGTCCAGTGCTGGCCTTAAGTGTGAACGTCGTGTTCCCAACGCTGATTCCCCTCAAATTCACGTAATAGTAACCGTGGTTTGAAGGACATTTTAGCAGTGTGGTGAATTACAGAGCGGCAGTGGAAGCGAGAGCTTCTTTTCATAGTTAGCAAATTCGCTCCAATCGGGCTAAAAAGTACTAAAATTCGACAATTCGATACGAATACCGTTTTATTCCATGAAATTCGATTCGGTTTTCAAAGATAAATGGTCAAATGAAAAATGAGATGCCTCAAAATCCGGGGTTGTTAGTTTACGTAGGCAAGAACAGATTGTTCATTTACTGGTAGAACAAATAGTGGTAGGATGGCATCCGCTCAGAAGGAAAGAAACTGCAGAAACTGGAAAGTCACAGTGGAAAATGAAAATTTATAATTTTCTAATTTCATTATTATTTTATGGGTGGAAAAACCAGTAAAATGGAAAAGGAAAAATCTGATGGCATCCCCTCAAAAAGAAAGAAACTGGAGAATCATAATGGAAAAACAAAGTTTATGATTTTCTAAATTTATTATTGTTCTTGTAAATTAAAAAGCCAGTAAAATAGGAAAAGGAATAATCAGGTCTTAATAGTTTGTTAATTTGTAATAGATCTTAATTTTGCAATGCCAAGCCAGACACCAAATTGGTGTATGAGACCCCCTTGTTTGTGGGACAAGGGATCCACCTCCGCGCAGCGATTTGACTGCTAAGTCTACGAAGGCATACATACTCTACCCCCCTCTGGTTTTGAACCTGTGACCTCTTAGGAGGAAACACATGCTTTTAACCATTAGGCCCACTCAAACTATATATGTGTGTGTATGTGTAAATTATCAAATGCATAACATGATAATAAAAAATAATAATTAATAAATTAACATAATTATTAATTAATTGTTATCAATTATAATATCATTAAAATAATAAGTATATCATTGTAACCACATGAGACATTTAATAAATCTTTCAATTACAACTCCACGAAACTTAAATTTATTTTCGAGTACATGGGCATAGACACAACAATGAGCATAATGGACATACAAGTTCTGTGGAACAATGACAGCCTAGGTAATCGCGGAAAATAAATTAGAGGTTTTATTACGAGACAAAATAATTTTAGATTTTATTTTGAAAATAAATAAAATTTGATAACAAAATAATTGTTAATGGTTGAAAAATTAAATTAACTAATTTTGCTCATTTCTAACTTCTAACCCTAGATTCCAAAATATCAATATAAGATTAAAATATATGATAAAACTTGCCTTTAACAATCTCATTATTATTTCTTGGTTTCTTAAGACAAAGTTGCAATTCCACGAGGGAAGATGGGTTGTATGAGACATATGAGCAACATAAACAAATCTAAATATGCATGACATCCAAATTTCTTTCCAGAAATTGTTTCTTTTAGAACCTGTATTTAAATATATGTAAAAAATTAAAAATTTAAATGAATAGGTTAGAGTATTCTAATTATTAACTAAATTATATTGAAATTAACTTAACTAAATTTAACATATCCAAATTTTTTTGAAATAATGGTTTAAGGTAAAATAGAAATGTCCCAAAATTTCAAATAAAAGATATGATTTAACAATAACATATTAAAAACAAAACAATATTCTTTTTAAAAATTAATTTGTTAAAAATATATATTTTCAACAAAAACATTTATATTTATATAATTATAGTCATTCTTTGTATTTTTTCATGGAACTCATGGCTGGATTGGTTGATCACATGGCATATTATAGGAAATTTCAATGCAGCTACCCGTTTTCAAAATGGGGAATCACAATCATTTAGTTGTAAAGGAAAGCTATAGTCATATGGTCTGAGACTATTTTTAAACTAATTGTCAATCAAATTCATACTTATCTCATGTTATGACTTTCAATTCAACAGGGCTCTCAATAAATGCATTGGGTATCAGCGGTACAATGCTAGAGTTAGGAGTACAAGTTTTGATAAGTACAGATATGACAACAAAGGAAACTGAGTTGACATCGGCGATGAAGATCATGATGGCTTAATAAGACCCAATTTCTCTGCACCAATCTGGATGTGAATAAATCAAAGTTTTAAATTTTTAAAAATAAAATATATTTGTTTTCTAATGTAAACCTTTACATATTTATTGTTTAATTTTTAGTCAACACTCCACTAATTCAGGTTCAACGCATTAGTGAATGCGCTTATTACCCGGCTGCTGCAAGGATAATAAGTAGAATAAATTTTAAATCTTGTAGTTAATAATACATTATTACCTCCCGAATGCAGGTGTTAACTACGACAGTTAAGTTGATTAGACGGAGCGGCGGCAGATGGGGCGGCCACATGGCCCTCTGCAACCTTTCCAATGCCACCCTAAATGACATTCATGACACCTCGCAGGAGCCATTTAATGCCTGCACTAGTCGAGGTAGGGCCATTACCCACTTAACCATGGAGCTGGAGAACTTTCCTGTTATTCTGCCCCTGATTCACTGTGTCTGCCCTCCGCAAGCAGGTGAGCTGAATGAACACACCAACACTGGCCGCAGATGTTGGCTTGTGAGCTGCATTGATTTGGGTAATGACTTCCACCATTCCCACACCAACCTCTGTAATTTGGCTCACGACCTCTAGCCCTCTGTAATTTCCTCGCATAGCTCTTCTGTCAATTCCTCCTCTGCTCCTGCTGACTTTCTCCTTGTTCCCATATCCACCATGGTCTGCCATCGTATACGCAGTCGACGTGGTGGAACGCGAAGAAGAAGTTCTCGTTCCCTTGCTCTGCCTAGCCCTGACTAGCCCTGACTCTGCTTCCCTTGCTTCCTCCGCCGGAAATCCCCACCAGCACAGTTTCGTAGGCCAGTATCCAGATACAAGAAGTGGCAGAGGCAGAGCCAGCCTCCATAGCTCAAGCCGTGAAGCTGCAGTTGTTTGCATTGCAACCTTTCCCTTGCCTCCGCATCCTACGCCTCACACCACGCAGTTTCGGTTTCGCAACGCTTTCAACTGCCCGGTTATAGTAGCTACTGTCTCAATTACCATTATAGAAGAGACCGAGCAGCATGTTCCCCTGGATAATTCTAAGGAGGAGGCAAACAAAGCTGGCCCGAGCAGCAGGAATAGGGGAAACAATGACGAGCAAGAAGCTGATGTAGGTTGGAACAGAAGGCATGACAAATCCATTGCTGGCAGTCAGCATGTTGAGATGGGCGTTCATAGTTACACGCAGGCCTCAAAGAGACGTCTAGGTGACACGTTAGGCCCGCATGTTGAGGCTTACAGCATGGAGGAAGGCCATCAGGCGCTGTGACGTGGCGAGTCAGATAACTCGAATGACTAGGCGTGTCCAATTGTGGAGGAGCCCACTCCGGAAGACTAAGTGCCGCGTGTCGTGCTTGCTAGGTGGAATTTTTGTCTTGTTCTTGGTTTAGTTTTTGTCCAGTCTTATGTGTCCTCAGGATAAACTGTTCGTCTGTTGGTCTAGTCAGGATAAACTGTTGGTCTTGGTAATGATCTGTTTAAATTTTCCACCCCTGTGTGGGTTAATTTTTTGGATATATTTTGGACATATCTTTGGATTGGTTTCCCCTCTGTTGGGGCAGTCACAAACAACTATCATGGATGCATGTTGATTGAGGCTGGTTCCTTTATGGCCAAGAATCACTGTAATTACCTTTTTTTTGTATCATATTAATAGATTAACCTTACTTAGAAAAAAAATAATACATTGCTACCCCGCAACACATTAGCGAATGCATTATTACCCTGCAACAGATTAGCAAATGCATTATTACCCTATTGCTGCAGGGATAATAAGTAAAATAAATTTTAAATCTTGTAATTTATAATGCGTTATTACCCTACTGCAAATAATAAGCAGAATGAATTTTAAATCTTGTGTTTTTTATAAATCGAATAAATAATAAATATATTAATATTTTAATATATAATTGATGTGGTTAGGGAAGTGGTTGTTATTTTCCCTACTCAAATTCAAATTTTAGCTAGTAAAATGACGAGTTATAATACTTTGATAAGTATTGTGGTAATGACTTTGTGCTTATGAATATTGTTAAATTACCTTGTGTATACTTGAGGGCTAGCCTTATCCCAACAATCTCAAGCTATCCCTTTTAAGAAAAAATAATTTCTATCACATACATATATATAATTTAATTTTGTAATATATGAATTAACATAGAATTTAGTTAAAAAGTGTACCAAATGTCTAAATAAGTTATTTTATTACAAAAGAGATTATTATTTAAACAAAGTGGTGGCATGTCACTTTTTTGTTTTGGTTTTTTTGCACACAAGAATTACTTGCATCTAGTTTTGTTTGCTTTTTAAATACTTTAAAGTTTGCATATAAATTTGTAAAAATCTATAAAAGAAATTAAAATCACAAATATCAATGGTAAATATATATTTGAAAGTAAGAAAATATTGTTGTTCAACAAAAGTTTTGATTGCATACATAAAACAAAATATCATTCCTAGTTGTAATTTAAGTGCATATCCTTATTTTTATCATATTCATATTATTTAGAAATAATAAATATTTATATATTATCATTTATTATTTTATAACATGAGTACAAAATTCAAAAAATAAAAATCAAAAACTAAATTTATTTATTTATTTTTTTTCTTCAGTACAACCATATACTTATTACATTCATATCTAAAAATTTTGTTTTAAAAATGACATTTACAACTTGAAATAATAAACTTAAAGAAAATTACAAATTAAATGAATTTCAAATTAAAAATTTTAATGAAATTTTGTGTAAATTTAATAAAATTTTGTGTAAATAAAATGAATTAGAGTCCATTAGTTTTTGTAGTATCGGATGTGTTATAGTCACGAAACTTTATAGAGAGGCTATAATACATGAGATCTCCATAGACCATAAATTGTTTCAAGAAATTCCACCTAGAAACGACTCAATTAGATTATTAACCTGTCTTTTAATGTTTCCTAAGTCCAAACTTAGGAAAATTGGTTAATTAAACATAATTAATTATTTCACAGTGAGAATTCTCTAGAAACTTAGACAAATCGACTTTGATACGATCCTAGTCCTTGATTAAGATTTAATCTTGGGCGTTGGTTCTCCAACAGATGATTATAAGAAGACGTCGATAGGCATTTAGAGAACATACCAGAGACACTCAGAGAATTTGATTTTCGAGAGTAGCAACAATAAAATATTGGAGAGTTCGAGCTTTAGTGAGGAAGCAGAGTTAGTGAGGGGCGGGGACACTAATCCGGAGGAAGTTTTCAAGATCCGAAGAGGCAACAACAAGAGGTCGAATTATTCCCAGTGAGGCAGCGCAGAGGGTTGCGCAGTTGCTTCAGAAGAGCAATTTGATTTGGCTGAAGGAAAATTTGATTCAGCTTTCATGTAACACCCTCCTTCCACATGTACCTAAATTAACTGATTCGTCAGGGTAAGCATGTGATGAGAGGTTACTATGATGTGATTTAACTCCCCATATACAATTAAGGAAGTGGAACCCACAAAACAAAACCATTATGACCAACCACACATGCTACATAATCTTTAGGATCCAACCAACCCTTTCAGGTGACCAACCCTTGAGACAACCTGACATTTCACTACCCTAGAGCCTCAGTCACTCCCATGACAAGGCATGCATGCGACTAGGACCCTCCATTCGCTCCCACATCAAGGGCATGCCAACGACTGTGGACTTTTTCAGCTATTTCTAAGCCAACGACCCTAAATTTTGTGCCACCTTTTCAGGGTCAGGACTTGGGCCACTGCCCAAAACTTCATGAAACTTTCAAAAATGATAATTAACATCAAAATAAAGGTACTAATGCAAACAATTGATCAATGAATTCACTGGACCCCTAATATCCATGCCAGACATTTCGTCAAACATGTCACAAATATACATTCTACAGGTCATAACAACATATTTGAGCATAGGAGTCTCATACTTTTCTGAGAATTGTAAGGAAGCACTGATGCTTTGTCATAGTAGTTGCACTATCATATATTAGGTCATATATTCATTGTTCATTCATTTTCAAATCAAAACATGATGAAATCCATACATCAAATATGTCATAAAACATACTCATAACCAACATATAACCAACAAAAATAAAAAGGATATAACAACCATAAAAACCACATATGAACACGTATATTTACCCATAAATACAAGAGGAAAGAAGCTCTTATTAACATATGTAGAATGCATCTAGGTCTGGGACTTCCACGTACCACCAGACCTAGATTTGTGTTGTAGCGACTGCAACACCCTCCAAAATTTTGGCCTACACTCAAATTTTGGAGCCTATTGTGGATCTTGTGATCGGTCGTTCCTTAGTCACTTATTGGTTAGTTTATTATTTCAAGCTCCCTTCTTGGATCTTTAGAGTAATTCACACTTTTATCTTTATATAACAAGTGTCATCTTCGGGCATGGGAATTATCGCTTGTCATGCAAAGGAGAGTTTTGGTTTGCTTCAAGGGGAAATCTTTGTGAAAATGAGTTGTTCTCATCATATAGACACGTTTTGCACTCATTTCCAAATTTTTACACATTATTAAACAAGTGTCATCATTATCATCACAAAGTCTATCATCGGAGCCACACTTGTCATAAGTTGCCAGAAAGGTTGTTGCATTAAGTGAAGTGTGTTTTCGTATGGTTTGGATGATCTATGGTTTGTCACTAAGTGTCCAAGTGTGTGATCACAATCAAGTTCTATCATTGTTCACATTGGTTCAACTGATCCCACACTTAGCCAAATTCTAGAGGATTCCTAGAAACCTAGCCTCATCCAGCCTTCCTAAACTGCACACTTCGCATCTGCAACCCTCAATATTCTTCCTTGCATGTTGGAACTGCGCAATGTGCAGAAAGCACAACCTCCCTATGCATCCAAAACTGTGCAGATGCTTCCTTCGGTGTCCTTCCCTCAATTAGAACTCACTGTCTCCAGAAACTATGCAATCCTACCCCCCAAGCCTCTCAGCTACCTAGTCCCCCTTGCCTCTTGAAACTACGCATTTTATCCTCCCAGGGAACCATCCCACAACAACCATTGCTTGATTTAACTATGCAATTTTGTCCCTCAGTGGGCACTGCGTAATTTTTTCCCTCAATGGGCACTGCACAAACTTTTCCCTTAGTGAGGACTATGAAGAAATTTCCCTCGGTCTGGACTGAGATGTGCACTAGGTAGTCTCAATGATCAAGCATGACCCTTGGCTGCTTTAAATGAGCAAATCGTGCAATCCTTAGGTCTTTTCCCTTGACTTGTCACTCAATCACGGCCCAATTCATGAATCCAAGTGCTCTATCTTAGGCTAGGGGTTTCAGACTGATGTCATCTCGTCATGAGTGAGTTGTAGATGCAGGTACTCTCTTACACTATGGCAAGATGATAAAGAAGGAGATGAAGAAGGAGGACATACTAGATGACACTCAAGGAGCCGATGAGAAAAGATAATCATCATATAGGAAGACCAACGAACCCAGGTGTATGATAGAAGATCAGGACCACATGAAGACTCCATCTGATTCACAACTGTTTAGAGGGTAAGAACAAAAAAAACCACATCTTTCATGAAGTTGAAATACACCTCTTAGCATAGTATGAAGGACAACTTACCATTGTCATATCATTATTTCTTCAATGACATGTATGGTCACAAACACTAAAAGTGATTCCATGTGTTTTTCGTTAATTGTTTTGTTCCTTTTTGCATGTTGGGCTAACTATCCTCTTTTGGCATGTTTAACTGACATGTAATGTTGCGATCCTTTTATAGAGGTTTTGAAGGTTGGTCTTTGTGTATATGAGTTTTACTAGCCATGTAGACACCTGTCACACTCATACACAAAGTCTTGATCACTATCGCACAAGTGTCATCACTGTCGTCCTAAAGTCTATCTCAAGTGTCGCACTTATTGCTTCTTGTCATGAGACAATCACCGAGATGGTAATGCTTTGTTTGTTGCTTCGGTGGTTTATGTTGTTGTGTCATCAAAGTATGTTAAGTGTGTGATCACAAGTTCAAGTTCATCAGAAGTCTATTTTCCACCCACACTTAGCCATTTTCGAAAAATCTTCCCGACCAGGCAACTCAACTTCACCGGGCCTTGATTGAACTGAGTTCAAGTTCATCGAAAGTCTATTTTCCACCCACACTTAGCCATTTTCAAAAAATATTCACGACCGGGAAACTCAGCTTCACTGGGCCCCGACTGAACTACAGACTTCGCAATCTCAACTCTCATTAATGTGACCTTGTTGCTTGGGATTGCATAGTGCACAGTCATTGTCCTCCAGGGCAGTTGTATTGCGTAATTCCAGAGCTCAACATCCTTTCTTGACCCCATAATCGCATAATTCTTCCTCCCAATCTGACTTGAACTGCACAATTCACACTTTTAGACCTCACTCTTTTCCCTTGCATGCTGGAACCCCAAAATTCATAGAGATCTCAGCCTCCCTTAGCCTCTAGAACTACGCAGATTTTTCCTCCAGTGTCCTTCCCTCAACTGGAGCTCACTACCCTCAAGAACTGCACAGATTTGTCCTCCACGCCTCTTTGCTACTCAATCCCCCTTGCTTATGAAAACTAAACAAAACTAACTTCTCAGGGCCTTATCCCACATTAGCCATTGTTGATTTGAGTTGTGCAATCCTGACTCCCAATGGCCACTCTGCAATTTCTCTCCCTAGTAGGGATTGTGTTGAAAATTCCCTCAATCAAACCTAAGTTGCGCCCTGCATAGTCTTAATTATCAAGCTCTCTCCATGTCACTTGGAACTGTGCAATGCGTAGTTACTGGGCCCTCTCTCCCAGTCCGTCACTTGTCCCAGTCTTAGTTCATGGATAATAATGCATCATCTTAAACTAGGGAGTTTTCGGATTGATGTCGTCTCGTCATGAGTGAATTGTGGGAATAGGTACACTATCAAGTCATGGCAAGATGTTGAAGAAGGAGAAGAAGGAGGGAAGCATTCCTAAACACCCACTTGTAGTTGAATAGGCAAGTGGACCTACCAAGAGAAAGCGAAGGAACACAAATGTGAAACCACCTGCCAAGACCAAAGATCATTGAAGACCCCACATTATCAAGCTATGTGGAGGAGAAGAGAAAGCATATCTAATAACACATCTAGCACTCAACAACAACAACAACTAATTGAAATTTCCACATCATCAAGCCAGTCCATGTCAAAAGTGTCATGTCATGAGTTGTCATATGCCACATCACTATTGTGGGCCATGTATATTGTAAATCAAATGTATTATAAGGTTGAATTCTAATGGATGCACATGAATATGAAGAGTCATGTAAGTTGAAAAGTCATAGGAAGTTGAACAGTCACGAGGTTAGTCAAAGAGTCATAAGGGGTAAGCATCACCCCTTGGTTATATACACCCTCTCATTGTATGAGCAAAGGATTCTGCACCTTGGCTCCTCTCACAAGGCGTTAGAGAGACCAACTAGTTCTTTGAGGAGCAAGGAGTGGCTCCAGTGTCCCACTATCATGGCTAGTGATATACAATGTAAATATGTGTCTTGGAACTTTTTCTTAATAAAATAAGCCTTTTAAAGCTAGTACATTATTCATGCATGAACTATGGATGTTTGTAAGACTATTCTGTGGAAGTTTGTATTTCATGTTTTCTTTCACATGTACTAAGATAGTTGAACTATTTATGTTATTTTAGCGCTTATCTTGTTGAGAATGTGTTGTAATGGTTGTTATTTTTGTCCCATCCTTGTGGACTATTCTGCAGGACACTAGATAGATCTTTTCTTTCTTATCGATTATAATGTCCGTCACATCTGTTGTGGACTAGTCCACCGGATGTTAAACAAATCTTCCCTAGTTCATTGGTTATAACGACTGGCGCATCTGTCGTGGACTATTCTATTGGATGTTAGTTAGGTCCTTCTGGTTCACGTGTGTCTCTTCCTGGGTACTACTATTACTTCTCACTTAGAGGTTCACTCTCGCCCCCTCCTTTTTTGCAGTGAGAGAACGTAGACACAGTTGCGATGCACACTCACCTTGCTTTTCAAAGATACCATTGCATCACTCTCCTATGCTAATAGCTAGAGCCAAGGTGAATATTTAAGGATTTGGAAATTGGGTATTATACCGAATGGGACTCTTTACCAAATGGTGTGAGGTCCGATTGGGACTTCATATCGGGGAGATCCCCTTAGTTAATGAATTTCTAGCACCATAAAAAAAGGCACTAGAAGGAGGGCCAGCCAATGGGTTTTGCCCATTGAATCTGGTTTGAATCTCTTATTTCAAATGGATCTTCCCCAAATCATAATCCTGAGAGATGTTTTTCTAAAGAGATTGATTATACCATCTCTGCAGAAGTTATTCATAACCTGTCCAAATTTAAGTTCGATAATGAGGGTGAATCAAATTTCTGTGAAAATCTGTTTCAAGTTGTTTGTCTTTATCTTTCTCACAGAATATGTTCCAAAGATTTCATGGCTAGGTTACTCACCCTCGCATTCGAAGGTCATGTTAATCGTTGGTGTCATACATTACCCGTTGCTTCTATCCATTCATTCAACTAGATTGCAAAGAAGCTTCATAAAGTCTTCGATAAGTATAATTGCTGATATGTTTGTGGAAGAATCAATCTTTTAAGAATGAAGCCTAATGAATTAGTTGGATTTTTCTTATCGATTCCATCACCTGTGTTATTAAATTCCTAAAAAACATTTGAACTGGGATTTCTTGAAACAAGAGTTCGAGCACTTAATTATTGTCTCTTCACATGGTGAGCCTGAACCTCCTGATTTTTCTACTTCCCCAACTCTTGTGAATCACCATGACCTGCTTGATCGATCTACTCCACTAGTGGGTTCTTCACATTCTCTTGGTTCTCAAGCTGCTGACTCAAATTTCAATTCGGTACAAAGCAGTCACATTACGCAGGTAAAGGAGTAGAAAGGTGAAGACATTTTCAATATTTCTCTCTTTTTTTTTTCAGAATTTTCCATGTCAAGATATTGCGTTTCCATTCTTGAATGATTCTCAATATGTTAATCTAGGTAGATAACCCAATGCGATCAATTCTTTCAATCACCCCCCAACTTTGGGCAATGTTCATTCCAATGATGATAACTCTATTTTCGTATGCCATGACGAATGTCCAAGCACATCATATGATCTTTCAGTTTCTCATGAAGATTTTAATTTAGATCTAGAATCTACTTTGGTCAAAGAAGATGTTTGTATCAAAACTTCCTCTTCACCTCACCATCCTTTGTGTCCTACTGTTTGAAATACATCTACTTATGATGGAGATACCTCATGCTCTTTAGTTTCTTCATCTGATGAGTTATCCCCTTGATTAACACAAAGTGGTGAGGTTGTCCGTGATGAAATTGAAAACAACCAAATCATAGAGAACCCTTCCAACCCTAATCATATCTTCTCTTGCATGAGGATAAATCTTCAAATCAACTTGTTCATGAGATCTCATCGATTGATTTATCTTTGAATTTGTGATCAGAAGAGTCTTCCGATTTGAGCAATTTGGTTGTTGAAGTTGAAAATTTCAATAAAATATTTTACAGAGATTATTGTTATCCGATGATCAATGGCCTTACTGAAACCAACAATAGCAGCTATCCTTAAACCATGCATGATCTGGTTCAAGCTTCAAAATGTGATTCTACAATCGTAGGAAGTTTCGGGACCTGCTAGGGAGTCGAGGCACTTCAACTTCCGTTGATGGTTATGTTAAGATCTCGCGACTCTAGTAAGCCCCCCAAACTAAGTCATATCTCGTTTCTCTCGCATAATACATCTCTTTGCATGGTTTCACTCGATGTAAATTTCCTTGTGAAAAATGTTTGGTATTCTGGGTGTTACCTTTCAAATTTTCAAGATTTTACTTCTGACCAGATTCAAGAATTTGTTACAGTTCATTCATCTCCATGCAAATATATCACATCAAACTCAGGTTGGGAATTTGCATCTCTCATAGAGTCATGGAATTCTGAAGTTGACCATCTCAAAGACTATCTTTGTGCGAAGGAATTAGGCTTACCGAATTTATCCCTTAATGTTTAGCTCCTTGGTCTTCTTGTGAATTTGATGTTGCAAATTTGTCCTCTCATCGCACCAGAAATCCTCTTGAGTGATAATGAATGCACAAGTTGTCACACAAATTGAGTTCTTCTCTGTTCCCCATATCCCAACACGTCTCATGGATTTGTGGTGCTGACATCCTTTTTAAACTCCTTTGATGAATACGATGCTTGTACAATTTGTCACCAATTGAAGGAAGGTGGTCTGTCATGTTTGGTTCGCAAGGAACTTGGTTTGATTGTTCAGAGAACTTGCGAGATTGTACAAATCGATTTTTCTTTATTTATTACAAGCTGGGAACCTGATGCTTCAATCAACTCATCTGACCATTTATTTATCTTTGGTGACTATCATTTAGCTTATCATTTTCACTATCCTTGATCTTCATTGTTCAACATCTCCCTTTCATATTTTTGTCAACCAGGCAAGACACTTCAACCTTCGCTGATGGGTATGGTAGGTCCTCATTGTCTTGGCATGACTACTCAGAATGATCAGATCTATTTAACCTTACTAGATTCCCATCGTGATCCGGCTCCTCTAATTGAAAATTCATATTTTCCTAAGTTACGAGGTTTTCAAGAGGGCCATCATGAATTTTACGATCCAATTGTTGAATGGATGGAACAATCTTACCTGACAAGCTTTGTAGCAAACAACAAGTTTCAATATTCCCTCGCACTTGCTAAGGGTCTCGGTGTAGACGAAGGCACATCCATAAGAAGCTCCCAAGGTTTGTTGAAAAATGGTATTCATCGAAAAGGTAAGCATGTGAATTTGGTAAAAGTAGTCGATGTGACACACCTTTCCGCCCACATGCAAGGCCTTCCTTTTCTTGTCCAATTTTTTCAAGTTTCTATATCTTCTATTGCACATCACTTTTTATCCATTTTAATTGTTCATATCTTTGTGAATGCAGGTCAGGAATGACTACGATGGACTCACTGGAAATTTCATTATACATGACCCCGACCTTTTAGTTGTTAGGTTAGGAGTAGGATTAGCTACATCCTAGTTTTCACTTTCTCGCACTCATTCCCTGTAGTTTGTCCCCATTTTCTTACTCTGATTCTACATCATGTTTGCTTTATCCATTTTATTTTCTTGTCTTCTAGTTTTGTTTCCTTGTTGTGTGTTTTCTTTCTTTTTGTCTTGTATTCTTTCTTATTGAGTTTTCCTCTTTTTTTTTCATCATGTGTGTTAGAGTCGGTCTTGTCAGTCCTCCGTCAGAGATCAAAACTCTTTATGCATTTCATTTTTAGGAGTACCGCTCCATTCACTCAACTGCATTCTGCTAGGGGCATGCCATAATCTTACGGAAAAGGTTTTTTTAGTCATTCCCATCATGTCTTGCACCTGCGGGCTTAGGTCTTTTCATCAATGTTTATTAAAGTCCATGACAGTCAATGTTTGATCTTTCAATGGACAAGAGTCATTTTCAGTCATTAGGTCTAGGGATTAGTCAATTTGGTCTTCAACCATGTCCAATAAAGCCATGCAGACCAGAGGGAGGCCCTTACAAAGTTGTGATTCAAAGATTTTCATCGTCATGTTGACAGATTACAAATGTTGTTCAAAACTCTATTTTGAAGAAAAGTCAAATAGTGTGTCATTTGTGATAATTTTCCAAAAAAGTCTCCAATTGATCTCTTCAGGCGCAGTCATGGTTTCCTTGGCCAAATGCCATGTCATGCGACCCATGCAAAAAGTGCCAAAAATTTCATCATTCTAGCTAAAAATTCAAAGGGAAAAGTGAAATTCAGTGTTGCGTTAAATCAGTGAAAAGTGTCAAAACAAGACATTAGCAAAGTGGGTTTTGAAGAAGAAAAAATTAAACCCATGACTCCAAATTCCTTTATATACAAGTTTCCACAAGTAACAAAATCATTGTAAACACCAAGGTCAAAGAGAAACATAGAAAAGTGATTGAGAGTGCAAAGCATGCGTTTGGAGTGAGTCTGGAGTCATTTACAGGAGCGCGGCGCACATAGAGAGAGCGGCGCACAGAGCGCGAACCCGCAGTAGTAAAAATACAAGGGCGCGGTGCACACACAGAGCGCTGCGCACTGGGTTTGCTGCGCGGCGCACACCCACAAAGGCCCGAAATTGTTCCAAATTTGCCACAAATCGTTTGGAATTCCCTCCAATTGCCAGGTAGGGTCTATATCTTGGCTTGCTCATCAAATTTTGTGGATAGGATGATGGTAATGGCCGTTTATAATTGCAATAAAAAATGCCTAAACCCTACCACTTGAAAACATCAAAGCCTTTGCTCTAAGGTTGCAAACTTGTGGTGTTGACGCCAAGGCTCCTCCTCCCTTTCATTTTTCCCCTTCTTTCCATTGTTCCCTTCCCCCCTATCCCATTTTTCCCCTATTTTCCCTACCCTAAAACATTACTAAACCCCTATTCCCTATCTCCTCCACTCATTTGTCAACTATAAAACCCCAAAACCCTACCTTATAAAATCCCCAAACCCTCCTACATGTCCCTAAACAAATTTTCCCCCCATAACCCATAATCCCATCATATTATTCCCCTCCTAACACTCCCTTTTGTATTGTTCCCCTTGGTGGCAGAGATCATATCAATACACAGTTTCATACCATCATCAAAGGCCACCCAAGCACAGTCCATATACAACAGTCATGGCATCTGAGCATCCATCGGAGTATGAGATGGAAACCCAAAGTGATTCATCCTCGGAAGAACAGGCTCCCCGGAGACATCACAAAAGTGGCAAAAATGTTAGGGATGAGCCAACCACCCTCACAGAACTGCAGGCCTGCCCTCTTGCTATGTCATGTTTCCAGCATCTATCATGTTTTGAGTTTTGCCAAAGGGTGGCTAATGTTCGAGTTCATCATGAGTTGGCCCATCTTTTTGTGCTTGACCTACATGGAGATCACTCTATCTTGGCTGGGGTCACGTTTACATTGACACCCGAAACTGTCTCATTAGCAACCGGCATACCGAATGTTGGAGAATAGTGGCACAAGAAACAAAAGGTTGATAGGCAGCACTATGAGCCTTACATTAAGGCCATTTTCTTGAGGCAACTCCAAAGAGTCTTTCCATTCAGATATTTGAAAGATGAATATGCTCCACTCATGAAGTTGATCATGAAGTACTTCAGCTGTGAGGGGAGGTTCTCTCGTCTATATGCCTATCACATCAGGTTGCCTCATGCACTGAAACCAGGGTACAGATGCATTGAACATCCCATATTCATTTGCAGGAACATAGAGAGGATGAACACCTTCATGCAGCAACAAACCCCTCAGACAAACTTAACAGTGTTTATCACTTGCTCTTATTAAAGATTTTGGTGGATCAGTCAGTTGGGATTGGCAAGGCCATTACTTGGGATGACTTCATCTCCCCGTGACATCTCAGCACTTCACAGCTATTATCATAGTTGAACAGAGACAGGTAGTCCTTCCATCAGTATGAGCACATGAGACCACTACTATGCCAGTATTCATCACCCATCAGAGAGGCAGTAGACATTTGTTTGCAACAACAAAGCGAGTGTTATCTCCACCCGGGGTGGAAGGGGCCTCGCTTCCGACATCGACAACACAGGTATAGGACAAGGGCAAGAGGCTCATGCATGACGAGGGGCCATCAGGTGAACAAGAGGCCGACTTCATCCTCATTCATGATGATGATGCAGATGTGGAGAGTGACAAACTTAGGAGGACCATCTAGGAGCAGAAAACGAAGATCCAAGACTTGTCACTCAATTTGGAGAGGGCTAAGTGGATTATCAGGTATTTGGAGCAGAGGAACAAACAGCTTGAGGACTAGCATGAGATCATAGAGCTGCAAAACATCCGTGAGAATCGCCAAGCTTCCCAGCATAGGAGGATTGAGCTCACTCCATTAGAGCAAGAGATTAACAATGACCGTGAGTCTTGAGGCAGATGGTTTATCGCTATAGGGCACGGAACATGGGTTCAAAGGCTCGGATAAGGAGTTTGAAGGCAAAATTGAGCAAAGCGACAAAGAGGCAAAAGAGGCAAAAAGAGAAAGATCAGCTTCAAATCTTGGTTGAAGCCTCTGTGGCCTAGCATAGCACCTCATAGAGGATCTCTAGTCCAAATTTCAAGAAATTTGGGGCAATTTTGGTCACATGACAAATTTTTGGTCACAACATAGGGTTTTTCTCCTTGTGCGCCGCGCTACTGGCGCGACGCTTAGGATTGGGAGCTCCAAATCACAAATGGCTTGCATTTTTGCATTTAGCATGAAAATTCATGCCTTCTGGTGCATGGACAAGAAGTTTGGGCATGTTTTGAGTCCCCAGGAGGTCAAAAACACTCAAAAATTGACCTCTCTGCCCCTATTTTGACACACAGGAAGCAGTCTTGGGAGAATGAATTTTTGGAGGGGCAAATGAGCACCAAATTCAGAAATTCCACTTGGGTTGGAAAGTAGATAGGCCAGGCTTTCCAACAAGAACACTTGGGCACAATTTGGACTCTAGAAGGTACTTCAAAATCACCTCCAAAGTGGCGTGGCACATATAGATTTGGGCACGGCGCATATAGACAAAAAGGCCAAAATCACTTCCGCTTTGCGACATTTCGATTCGCGACTTTCTCCAAGTGGGCCCGCTCATTTACACTATATTTTTTTCAGCAACTAAGGCAAATTTTAAAGAGTTTGGCTTCTATCCAAGTGGCAAAGGAAGGCGAGTGGTCACCCAAGCCATTTGTCATTTTTGTAATGCTGCACCTGTAACTAATGGTTGGCTTTCCATTTCCAGTTTGTAATCATTTGAGAAACTCCCCAACTCTTGGTTGTTCTATATTCCAATGGCATAGTCTATTTATTGTATGCAAACCATTTGCAAAGGGTTGGTTGGTTGACTGTAATTTCTGGGAGACTGTGGGAGAGAAACTCAGTTCTTCGTTATATATTGTGACAGAGAATTAATGAAAGGCAACAGCTCTGGTTCATGAGATTCTTGTGGTGTGAGTGTATCAAATGTGTTCTCTTTATGTTTCATATGTATTTCGTTATGTTTCACAGTTCATTCATCTTCATTTCTAGTGAAATTTTCTAAGTAAGATAATGTAGAATTCATATTTATTGCTCTGCCTGTGGGAAAGTTTCACATTGTGTGTTTTTCTTCTGTTGAAAAGGATTCATGTGTTTATGCCCTTTTCACCCTCCTAAACAATCTTTCCATTCCACATTTACTTCAAGTTTAATTGCTATACTTTCCGCCTGTCTTGCCTCACGAAGTAATCTGTGCCTTTGTGTTAAATTCTTTGCTCATACTGTCCATTGGTCCCATACCATCCCAAAAACTCAATCATTCATAAAAATTGCTTCTTGTTTCCATATCTATTTACTAGCCTAAGATCAATATTTCACTGTAAGTCATCTCAGACCATTTCATTTACTTATTCACTGAGAGTGACTCAGAGAGAGCCCTCTCCTGTTCTGGTAGGGCTAGCTACCAAACTGAGCATGGTTTGTGGTTACCCTGAATTTTGCCTTCATTCAGCCTAAGGCGGATTTAGGTGCTAACATAGTGGCGACTCCACTGGGGAACGATATTACTCCCCTTACTTCTTGATAATTCTAAGCTTCCGGATGATAAGTTTAGGATTTGATAGGCTGAGTAAGTTGGTTGTGTCCTTTGATTTTTCTTAGTAGCACGCTGGCTTCTAGAAGATATACCAGAGCTAATCCAGATACAGATCCTTCGCACATCTACGAAAATCCCAATTTGATTCCAAGACTTTGTCGTCAAGATAGCTCTATATCTCCCGTGTTCAAATCCCATTCATGCCCTGACATCTTTGAGTATCTTGAGGAACTAGATTTTGATGAGCAATTTGAAATATCATTGTTCGAGACCAAATCCGAAAGGGCAGTTGACTCTACTGTCCACAATCCACAGTTTCTTGTAGACTTGGAAACGGAAAGGGCTAACCGGTCAATTGATAATTACATTATAGCACAGCTTCAAACTCCATGTGTTATTCCCCTATACACTGCCCACACTCCTCCAACACCTCCAAGGCCAAACACACCAAGAGTGATGGCTGCCCGTTTTGCACCCCTTGTTCTGCCTCAAGTTTTAGATGATATGCCTGCAGATTATCAAAGCAAAATCCCATTTTTTGATGGCATTCCTAACAGCATTACTGCTCAGCAACACGTGGACAGAATGGCAGATTTCTATGAACTTCATGAGATTGATGCAGAGAATGTGGCAATGAGACTCTTTGTACAGACATTTGCAGGTGAAGTGAGGAAATGGTTCAGAGTTTGCCGGCTGCACGTACCACTACCTGGATGACCTACAAAGACAATTTTTAAACTGCTGGGAAGTGAAAAAGAATCCTCTTCAAATTCTGGCTAAATATGAGCAAATCAAAAGAAACGCTGGTGAGTCGGTCCAAGACTACTGCATTAGATTCAATTTAGTTTATAATGAAATTCATGATCATCTAAGGCCACCTGTGGGGCTACCCATGGTGAAGTTCCCGGATGGTTTTGATGCTGACATGGCTTATCAATTAAGAGAGAGAGAACCGGCCACAATGGAAGACATGCAGAAGATAGCGGTCAGCGTTGTAGCAAATCTGTTGACCAAGAGGGCTAGAGCAAAGGCAGAGAAGAAGGTCACCGTAAAAGAAGAATCTTCCTCGGTAGATCAGTTACTCCGGAAGGTGGAGCAGATGCTTAAGAGGGTGAAACTTGACAAAACGGAGCCGCAAGTTAGAAATCCTAACTTTCGTGGCTAGCAACAACCACAATATAGGATAAGGCAGAGAGATTAGCGAGCCCAAGAGCAGACAGCACAGCAGCCAGTACAGCCACCTTTGCAGCAAAATTTTGTGCATGGACCGGAGTCAGATGAGGACGGGAATATAATAGGTGAAGAAAACCACCTCTTTACTCCTGATGATTTGCCTATTTATATTACCGAGGATAAGGAGTATGCAGAAAGCTCGGTTGTACACAAAGATGCAAATTTCATTCTAGCAAATGATACCGTTTTGGAGGAAGAATCAGATGAGTACCAAAGAGGCTATATGAATGCTTTGTCCGCCCAGCAGTAGCGATATTCACTTAGAAACATAGATGTGCCGGTCAAACCAATTCAGAAGAGGAAGGACGGTGAGACATCAAAGAATGATTCATCAGTTGCACAAAGGAAAGGAAAGGAGACGATTGATCCGGATGGCAACAAATTATCATCAACAGAAAAATCAAGCCAGCTAATTGCATCGAAAGAAAAGGAAAGGAAAGAAATCCCAGTCAAAGAGGTAGAAAAGATTCCCGATTTTAATTTAAAGAATGAAATTTCTAAATTGAAGGTATCCATTCCCTTGACCGAAATAATGAGGAACAACAGTTATAAAAGTCAAGTATCTAAAATTTTGAATTTGGACCCAATGTCTGACATGGTGAATGTCGAAGATGATCAACCGAAATGATTTTTGGGCCAACATCGAATGGTGAGTCTCCTGATAGTGATGTGCCACCTTTTTATATCAGTTTAAGATTGCATGATTTTGTGTTACATAATGCCATGTTTGATTCCAGAGCTTCTCACAATCTCATGCCCAAAGCTATCATGGATAAGCTGGGCCTGGACATCACCCGGCAATACCATGATCTCTATTCGTTTGATTCCAACAGAGTAAGATGTATCATGCTTATCAAAGACTTGGTTGTGAGTCTAGATCAACTCCCAATGAAGAATGTTTTGATGGATGTTGTTGTAGCAAAGATTCCTCCTAGGTTTGGCATGCTTCTTTCCAGGTCTTGGGTAGCGAAATTGAAAGGGACACTACAACTAGATTTCTCCTATGCAACGATTCCGGTGTTTGGCCAAATGAGGAAATTGTATCGAGAACAAAAAATGAAATACATGATTACAAGCAAGGAGAAACCAATAAATCATCCGATTAATTATGTACATACAGATTTAGAGTCTTTTGTTTTGTATTCTGATAGTTTCAATGATATAGATAGTCAGTTAGTAGAAGCAGATGATATTCCAGAAACAACAGAAAATTTCAGAGGAGTTTTAAAGAAAGAAGAACAAGAACAGCAGAACACCATTGAACGATCAGCTGAAAGTAATGGATAACGAGCAGACAAAGCACATCAAACAGATTTCCAGCACTTACAAGAAGAGGAAGAAGGTTTGTGGACCATGGATTTCGATGGAGCAGTGGGAAATGATGGCGCTGGAATTGGAATTTGGGTACGCAGTCCTTTCTCCGCCCCGAACAAAGTGCCTAGCAACGTGTGGGTATGCTCTTACAAGTTGGATTTTGATTGTTCAAATAATGAAGCTGAATGTTAAGAGGATTTCAATATATGGCGACTCTGAATTGGTGATTAAGTAGGTCAGAGGAGAATATCAAGCAAAGCATCCTCGGATGCGGGCTTACCATAATGCAGTCCTAGACATCCTAAAATTATTTTCAGAATACACCTTGACATGTGTGCCTCATATACAGAATAACATTGCTGATGCTCTTGCTAAGGCAACAAGTAGTTTGAAGATCCCAATGAACTCCAACAATAAATTCGAAATCCATGTCAAGCGTCGTCCGACCGTCCCGGACAATCAGAGATATTGGTAAATTTTCCAAGATGATGAGGAGATTGATGATTTTCTGCAAAAAAAAGGTAAGTTCAAAGAAATCTCAATTGATGTAGAAATTGACGATGGTAAAGGTAATGGTACCGATGATGTGCAGATAAATGAAATGGACGTGTTGCAGCTAAAGAATAACGTTATTCCTAAAGGGTTGATACCTTTAGAAGAACTCTTTGATCAAGATGATGTAGCCTGCAAACCAACATTGCAGCCAATAGAGAAGGGTGTGGAAGAGGTCAATGTCGGAACAACTGCTAATCCTAAAATGGTAAAACTGTCTAAAGCATTGCCACAAAGGACAAAGTAAAAATATATCAGTTTGTTGTCTTCATTTGCAGATGTGTTTGCTTGGGACTATTCTAACTTAAAGACATATGATACCAATATAATTCAACACACTACACCCATTAAGCCCAATCAGAAACCTTTCAGACAAAAGTTGAGAAGGCTAAATCCAAAGCTGCTGCCATCAATTGAAAAGGAGATAAACAGGTTGTACAAATCAGGGATCATTGTTCCCATCAGATTTTCGGATTGGATCTCTAATTTGGTGCCCATATGAAAAAATATAGGTGAGATTCACTTGTGCATTGATTTTAGAAATCTCAATAAAGTGTCATTGAAAGATAACTATCCACTGCCCAAAATGGACCATATACTTCAGCGAGTAGTGGAAGCATCTCGTATGTCACTACTTGATGGTTATTCTAGATATAACCAAGTTTCTATCCATGAAGATGACCGAGACAAGACAACGTTCACCACTACATGGGGAACTTTTCATTACGCTAAAATGCCTTTCGGTTTGAAGAATGCGGGTGCCACATTTCAGCGTGCAATGGACTTGGCTTTCGCAAATGAGAAGGATGTCTTTTTCATTGTGTACCTGGATGATCTGACGGTGTTTTCCATATATGATCAGGAGCACATGTACCATCTAAAAAGTGTCTTTCAAAAGTGCAGAAAATATGGCCTGTCACTAAATCCGAAAAAGAGCTTGTTCGCCATGGAGGAAGGCAAACTACTCGGGCACATTATCTCAAAAGATGGCATTCGTATTTACCCACCACGTGTACAAGTGATTCAACAAATCGATATGCCCCGGAATAAGAAAGAGATTCAATCTTTCAATGGTAAAATGAATTTTCTACGCCGCTTTGTACCTAATCTTGCAGAACACCTAAGAGAGATTACAAACATGCTTAAGAAGGACAACCAAGTGAAATGAACGGAGGAGGCTATAAAATCTTTCAATTTAGTCAAATTGGCTCTTTCTTCAGCTCCAGTTCTAGTAAGCCCGGACTATGCTCAGGATTTTATATTGTTTTTATTTGCTTCGGAGCATACTGTTGGAAATAATACTGAGAGGGGGGGGGGTGAATCAGTATTGTCAGATCAGTAAAACCTTTTCAATTTCATACTCAGAAACATATACGCTACTTCAATTAAGTTAACCCGCGTGTACACGCTACTGTGTCTAATGCAACTTGCGTATATCTAGAGATCTTATAATTCAGTTAGCTTAATCTTCAGTAGATGCATCAGAACATTATTAACCATATCAACAGTTAACAGGTGCAGTATAACAGAACAGAACATCACACAAAAGCCACACACATGAACACCATGATATAAGGTGGAAACCCAATGTGGGTGAAAACCACCTGCTGCAATTCGTCTCTTTCTTCTTTAATAAGAAACCTCTTTTACAATGTACTGGTGCAGTCCTTTACCAGTACGCAGGCTACAACCTGCAGAGAGCTACAACCCTCTTAGCTCTTGTACTAGCCGATCCATTTACTAGTACGTAGGTGATGACCCTACAGAAGGCTACAACCTTCTTTCATTCAGGGACCATGTTTCATCAATTTTCAGACTGGATCCAAGAGTACAAAACAAACATTACTGCAATACAATCATCAACTTATACTTGCATCATAGTTCATCAAACAACCCAATACTGAATCACTGAAACCCTGTCATCAAGAACACATAACCCAAACCAGAGCCCAGAACTCTGCAACAACCACCATAATCAACACCAACCTGAAATATCAAATCTTATTGTGCATAGCTACTTCACTGTACCAAAACCGCGTGTATACGTGCTTTCCCCAAAGGAAACCCGCGTGCATATCTAGAAATAATTACTTATGCCTTCGCTATCAGATCTGACCCTTGCCAAGCATCCCGAACAGATAACCAACAAATACCATATCTTCTCACTTCATCAGACACCCCTTACACCCCTCTTTGCCTAATGATCTTCTCCTTATATAGCCTTAGGCCTTGCTCAATACCATGGTCCAAAACCATAACAAACCAATACCATCAACTCAAAACTAGGGATCAACACGTCCGTCGAGACACCATGGTCTAAAACCATAGGCACAACTTCGAAGGAATAACCGCCACGGACCAAAGATAAGTTTTCCACATACACGCGCTTTTACTGAAGCCAACTTGCGTGTACACGTGACTTGGTATATAGCGAACCTGCGTATATATATTTTCTCTTTCTATCCTGCTGTATTAAGATCTGTCCTCTGATTAAGATGCCATCACCTGTACCTGTCTCTGAGTGAGTTGCCATCAAGGACAACACTTGTATCATA
>APFE030448610.1:181868-194572 GCA_000404065.3 Pinus taeda | reverse complement strand
CTAGCAGCATAGTGACCAACTCTACCACATAGAAAACATTTGAAAGGTAGCTTACCTTTGAACCGTCGAGTTCCCCGTTCAAGATTCTTGACAAAATTTACCTCATCTTCTTCCTCTGATACTTCGAATGCGGCTTCTGGTGGTACCTCTTGTCGCATTTCAAAAGCAGTTAAGATCCCGTGAAGCTGTGACATGGTGATTTTTTGCACATTCTCCTTTCCTTCTATGGTAGATACTTTAGAATCAAATTTAGCAGACAGAGATCTCAAAACCTTTTCAACTAAGACAACTTCCTCAAATTCTTCACCAAGATCCCTCATACAATTCACAATCTCATCCATACGCAGGAAATAATTAGCTATGCTTTCATTACTATGCATCTTAAGAGTTTCATACCAGATTATGAGCGTTTGAAGCTTTGCTCTTTTTACCTGATCATCTCCCTCGTAGCTTGTGACGATTTTGTCCCATATTTCCTTAGCTAATTTGAAATGCATGATCTTCATAAATTCTAATTGTGTCAAACTACTCAATAAGACAGTAACAACTTTGGCATTGAGCTCATATTGCTTTTTCTCTGCTGGATCTGTAGGAGTTGCTGATGGGAATTTGTATCCTCCTTCTACGATTCCCAAAACTTCTGCTCCAAGTGATTGTAGATATGCAGTGGTTCTTATCTTCCAGTGAGTAAAATTGTTCCCGTCAAAGACTGGTGGCCTAATGTGTGCCTCTCTTTCTGGATTAGCCATTTTGATGGATCTTTTCCTTCAAGCGATCAAGCTTCCTCTCAAGGACCTGCTCTGATACCAATTGTTGGAAATAATACTAAGAGGGCGGGGGTTGAATCAGTATTGTCAGATCAGTAAAACCTTTTCAATTTCATACTCAGAAACATATACTCTAATTCAATTAAGTTAACCTGCGTGTACACGCTACTGTGTCTAATGAAACTTGCGTATATCCAGAGATCTTATAATTCAATTAGCTTAATATTCAGTAGATGCATCAGAACATTATTAACCATATCAACAGTTAACAGGTGTAGTATAACAGAATAGAACATCACACAAAAGCCACACACATGAACACCAGGATATAAGGTGGAAACCCAATGTGGGTGAAAACCACCTGCTACAATTCGTCTCTTTCTTCTTTAATAAGAAACCTCTTTTACAATGTACTGGTGCAGTCCTTTACCAGTACGCAGGCCACAACCTGCAGAGGGCTACAACCCTCTTAGCTCTTGTACTAGCCGATCCATTTACTAGTACGTAGGTGCTGACCCTACAGAAGGCTATAACCTTCTTTCATTCAGGGACCACGTTTCATCAATTTTCAAACTAGATCCAAGAGTACAAAACAAACATTACTGCAATACAATCATCAACTTATACTTACATCATAGTTCATCAAACAACCCAATACTGAATCACTGGAACCCTGTCATCAAGAACACAGAACCCAAACCAGAGCCCAGAACTCTGCAACAACCACCAGAATCAACAACAACCTGAAATATCAAATCTTATTATGCATACACTACTTCACTGTACCAAAACTGCGTGTATACGCGCTTTCTCCAAAGGAAACCCGCATGCAAATCTAGAAATAATTACTTATGCCTTCGCTATCAGATCCGATCCTTGCCAAGCGTCCCTGACAGATAACCAGCAAATACCAGATCTTATCACTTCATCAGACAACCCTTACACCCCTCTTTGCCTAACGATCTTCTCCTTATATAGCCTTAGGCCTTGCTCAATACCATGGTCCAAAACCATAAAAAACCAATACCATCAACTCAAAACTAGGGATCAACACGTCCGTTGAGACACCATGGTCCAAAACCATAGGCACAACTTCCAAGGAATAACTGCCACAGACCAAAGATAAGTTTTCCACATACATGCGCTTTTACTGAAGCCAACCTGCGTGTACATGCGACTTGGTATATAGCGAACCTGCGTATATATATTTTCTCTTCCTATCCTGCTGTATTAAGATTTGTCCTCTGATTAAGATGCCATCACCTATACCTGTCTCTGAGTGAGTTGCCATCAAGGACAACACTTGTATCATAATGCCAACACATACTATGGCAGCTGGGTTATTGCAGAAAAGAGATGATCACAAAAGACCAATCACTTTCTTCAGCAGAGCTATAAGAGATGCAACCTTAAAATACGACATCATTGAGAAGCAAGGCCTTGCACTGGTGAAAGCATTGAAAGATTTTCGGGTATATATTCTGCATTCTCTTATTTTGGCTTATGTTCCTAACATTGCTGTCAAAGATGTTTTAGTACAGACAGATCCGGAAGGAAGATGAGGCAAGTGGACTGCAGCTTTGCTGGAATATGATGTGGAAATAAGGCCCACAAAGCTTGTTAAAGGACAGGGATTAGCAAAGTTAATGGCTGAGTCAAACTTGCATGCCTTAGACATAAATCTGATTAATCCAATGTCCGATGAGAATGAGGAAGGATCGTCAATTCAGGTATCTGAAATGTTTTCTCTTTCTTGGTGGTATTCAGATACCATATATGTGCTTAAAAATTTGTCACCACCACCCAACATGACTAGAAACAAAGCTAGAACACTCAAATTGAAGGCTGCCAAGTTTTGCATGCTAAATTATGCACTTTATTGGAAAGATCCCAGTGTTGTTCTCTTAAATTTCTTGGTGGAAAAAGAAGCAAAGAAGGTCATGGAGGATTTCCATGAGGGAGACTGTGGTGGTCACCTTCTTTGGAAATCAATAGCAAATAAAGTCCTGAGAGTGGGATACTATTCACCGACATTGTTTGCTGATGTATATAAGATGGTTAAGAGCTATCATAAGTGTCACATTTTCGAAGGAAGGTAGAAGTTATATCCTTTACCACTCAAGCCTATTGAGGTGAGTGCTCCTGTTCAGCAATGGGGGTTGGATTTCATTGGTGAAATTAATCCCGCTTCTTCCAATCAGCATAGATGGATCCTCACAGTGACAGATTATTTCACAAAATGGATCGAAGCAATTCCCACCAAACAAGCTACAGATGCGGTAATTATTTCATTCCTTGAAAATAACATCTTGTCCCGCTTTGGTTGCCCAAATACGTTAATCACTGATAACACAATAGCTTTCAAATAAAAAACGATGGTAGAGTTTTGTCATAAATATCACATAATTTTGGGTCACTCAACTGCCTATCATCTGCAAGGCAATGGATTGGCGGACTCTTTGAATAAATCATTGGTCAACATCATCAAGAAGATGCTGGAAATAAACAAGAAGAGTTGGCATAAGAGGTTGGTCAATGCATTTTGGGTATATTGGGTCAGTAAGAAGAAATCCATTGGTACATCCTCATTTCAGCTTGTTTATGGAGTTGATACAGTGTTTCCTACCTCTCTCGCAGTCCCGGTAGTCAAACTTCTTCAGGAGGCCAGCAGTGAAGATGATCCTATGTAGAGAAGGTTGAATCAAATGATCCGCTTACAGCAGACCAGAGAAGAAGTTTTCCAAAACACGTCCAAGTTGCAGGAGAAGATTAAGAAAATTTATGACATAAAAGCAAAGGCGGACAAATTTCAGTTGGATGATGTGATGCTGAAGTGGGATGCAAGGAATGAGGAAAAGGGTAAACATGGTAAGTTCGAGAATCTCTGGAAAGGTCCCTTTAAGATTGCAGCATATCGGGGTCAGAATGCCTTTCTTCTAAAGGAAATGAATGGGGAAGATTGTCCAGGAGGGCTGATCAATGGTCGGCTACTCAAATGGTACCATTTCTGAGTTATTGACGCTGCTTCCACTATCACTGTAAATAACATTTTATTTCGGTTTGGTTAGAGTTTGTCAAGTTAGTCTTCAAGTCATTGCAATATCAAATTTGAGTCAATTTTTTGCTCATTTTTCATAAATGAGTCAGAGTCTTGTGTTGTTTGTCGAAATAATGACTCCATAGCCCAATGGACGAAGGCACTATCTAGCTCTTCCAGAGATCTGCTCTTCTTGGCACCTCCAAGGAGCTACCATCCCCCATTGGAGCCAATGTTAGAGTTGGTATTGTCAGTCCTCCGCCAGAGATCAAAACTCTTTCTGCATTTCATTTTTAGGAGTCTCACTCCATTCACTCAGCTGCATTCTGCTAGGGGCATGCAATAATCTGACGGAAAGGACTTGTCAGTGATTTCTCCTCATGTTTGGCGCTTGCTGGCTTAGGTCTTTTCATCAATGTTCACTAAAGTCCATGATAGTCAATGTTTGATCTTTTAATGGAAAAGAGTCATTTTCAGTCATTAGGTCTAGGGATTAGATAAATTGGTCTTCAAACATGTCCAATAAAGCCATGCAAGCTAGAGGGTGGCCCTTACAAAGTTATGATTTAAAGAATTTCATCGTCATGTTGACAGATTACGACTGTTCTTCACAACTCTGTTTTGAAGAAAAGTCAAACAGTGTGTCATTTGTGATAATTTTCAAAAACGTCTCCAGTTGATCTCTTTAGGTGCAGTCATGGTTTCCTTGGACAAATGCCATGTCATGCAACCCCTGCAAAAAGTGCCAAAAATTTCATCATTTTAGCTCAAAATTCAAAGGGAAAAGTGAAATACAGAGTTGAATTAAATCAGGAAAAAGTGCCAAAATAAAACATTATCAATGTAGGTTTTGAAGAAAAAAAAACTAAAACCATGACTCCAAATGTCTTTATATAGAATTTCCACAAGAAACATAGTCATTTTGCATACCAAGGTTAGAGAGAAACATTGCAAAGTGATTGGGAGAACTTGCATGTGTTTTGAGTGAGGTTGGAGGTATTTTCATAGGCGCGGCGCACAGGGAGAGCGGCGCGGTGCACAGAGGGAGTGCGGAACACTGGGTGCTACCACGCTGTGTTAAATTAACACGGGTGCAGTGCACACAAACGACACGATGCATAGGCAGAGGGGCGTGGTACACACCCATAAAGGCCCGGTTTGGCTCCAAATTTGAAACAAATCGCCTTGAAACCCTTGAAATTGCCAGGTAAGGTCGAAATCTCGGTTGCTCATCAAATTTTGTGGACATGATGATGGTTTATGGCCATGTGTAGTTGCAATAAAAACTCCTAAACCCTACCACCTGAAATCATCAAAGCCATTGCTCTTAGGGTTGCAAATTTGTTGTGTTCATGCCAAGGTTCCTATCCCCTTTCACCTTTCATTTTTCCCCTTCTTTCCATTGTTCCCTTCCCCCCTATTCCATTTTTCCCATCTTTCCCTACCCTAAAACATTACTAAACTCATATTCCCTATCCCCTCCACTCATTTGTCAAATATAAAACCCCAAAATCCTACCTTATAAAATCCCCAAACCATCTTACATGTCCCTAAACAAAATTTCTCCCCATAACCCCTAATCCCATCATATTATTCCCGTTCCTAACAGTCCCTTTTGCATTGTTCCCCTTGGTGGTAGAGATCATAACAACACATAGTTTCATACCATCATCAAAGGACAGTCCAAGCATAGTCCATATACAACAATCATGGCATCTCAGCATTCATTGGATTATGAAATGGAAACCCAAAGTGATTCATCCTTAGAAGAACAGGCTCCCCGGAGACATCATAAAAGTGGAAAACATGTTAGGGATGAACAAACCACCCTTACAGAATTGCAGGCCTGCCCTCTTTCCATGTCATGTTTCCAGTATCTGTCATGTTTTGAGTTTTGTCAAAAGGTGGCTAGTGTTCGAGTTCATCATGAGTTGGCCCATCCTTTTGTGCTTCACTTACATGGATATCACTCTATCTTGGCCGGTGTCACCTTCACACTGACACCTGAAACTGTCTCATTAGCAACCGGCATACCAAACGTTGGAGAACCATGACACAAGAAATAGAAGCGATCAGCAGCATTATGAGCCTTACATTAAGGCCAGTTTCTTGAGGCAGCTCAAAAGAGTCTTTCCATTCCGATATCTGAAAGATGAATATGCTCCACTAATGAAGTTGATCATGAAATATTTCAACTGTGAGGGGAAGTTCTCTCGTTTATATGCCTATCACATCAGGTTGCTCATGCACTTTACCAGGGTATGGATGATAAACATCCCATATTTCACTTGCAGGAACATAGAGAGGATGAACACCTTCATGCAGCACAAAACCCCTCAGCTGCAACTTAACAGTGTTTATCACTTTGCTCTTATTAAGATTTTTGTGGTTCATCAGCTGGGATTACAGGGCATTACATGGGATGATTTCATCTCCCATGACCTCTTTAGCACTTCACAGGTACTATCAGAGGTTGAACATGAGATAGGTGGTCCTTCTCATCAGTATGAGCACCATGGGACCGCTACTATGCCGGTATTCATCACCTATCAAAGAGGCAGTAGAAATTTGTTCGCAGCAACAAAGCTAGTGTTATCTCCACCTGGGGTGGAAGGGGCCTCGCTTCTGACATCGGCAATACAGGTATAGGATAGGGCCAAGAGGCCCATGCATGACGAGGGGCCATCAGGTGAACGAGAGGCCGACTTCATCCTCATTCATGATGATGATATATATGTGGAGAGTGCCAAACGTAGGAGGACCATCCAGTAGCAGCAAACGAAGATCCAAGCCTTATCTCTCAATTTGGAGAGGGCTAAGTGGATTATCAGGTATTTGGAGCAGAGGAACAAACAGCTCGAAGACCAGCATGAGATCATGGAGCTGCAAAACATCCGCGAGAATCGCCAATCTGCCCAACATAGGAGGATTGAGCTCACTCCATTAGAGAAAGAGATTAACAATGACCGAGAGTCTTGGCTTGAGCGGATCAACATCCACCTTGAGAGACTGCTAGAGAAGCTTGACAAGGACAAAACATTATTGAGGCGGATGGTTTATCACTAAATGGCACGAAAAATGAGTTCAAAGGCTCGGATAAGGAATTTGAAGTCGAAATTGAGGAGAGTGACAAAAAGAAAAAAGAGGCAAAAAGAGAAATATCGGCTCCGAATATTGTCTAAAGCCTCTATCTCCCAGCATAGCACTCCATAGAGAATCTCCAGCCCAAATTTCAAAAAATTTGGGGCAATTTTGGTCATTTGACGAATTTTTGTGCACAAAAGAGGGTTTTTCTCCCAGTGGCGCAGCGGTTATGATAGGGAGCTCCAAATCAAATTTTTTTTGCATTTTTGGATTTAGTATGAAAAATCATGACTGCTGGTGCATGACCAAGAAGTTTGGGCACTTTTTGAGTCCCCAGGAGGTCAAAAGCTCTCAAAAAAAGACCTCTCTGCCCCTATTTTGACATACAGGAAGTAGTCTTGGGAGATTGAAGTTTTGGAGGGGTAAATGAGCACCAAATTCAGAAATTCCACTTGGGTTGGAAAGTAGACAGGCAGGGATTTCTAGCAAGCACACTTGGGCACAATTTAGACTTCAGAAGGTACCTCAAAATTTCCTTCAAAGTTTCATGGCGCATATAGTTTTGGGCGCAGTGCACAGAGACCCAAAGGCAAAAATCACTTCCGCTCCACGACATTTCGATTCACGATTTTCTCCAAGTGGGCCCACTCATTTACACTACATTTTTCTCGGCACCTAAGGCAAAGTTTAGAGAATTTTTGCTAAAGGTTGGCTCCTATCCAAGTGGCAAAGGAAGGGGAGCAGTCACCCAAGCAATTTGTCATTTTTGTAACGCTACACCTGTCACTAATGGTTGGCTTTCCATTTCCAGTTTGTAATGATTTGAAAAACTCCCCAACTGTGGGTTGTTCCATTTCCCGATGGAAAATTATATTTATTGCATGTAAAACCATTTGCAAAGGATTGGTCGTAAGTTCTGGGAGATTGTGGGAGAGAAACTCAGTTACTATTGTATATTTTGACAGAGAATTAATGAAAGGCAACGCCTTTGGTTCATGAGATTCATGTCGTGTGAGTGTAGCAAATGTATTCTCTTTCTGTTTCATATGTATTTCGTTATGTTTCACAGTTCATTCATATTCATTTCCAGTGAAATTTTCTAAGTAAGATAAGGTAGAATTCATGTTTATTGCTCTGCCTGTGGGAAAGTTTCACGTTCTGTGTTTTTTCTTCTATTGAAAAGGATTCATGTATTTATGCCCTTTTCACCCTCCTAAACAATCTTTCCATTTCGCATTATTTCAAATTTAATTGCTAGACTTTCCTCCTGTCTTGCCTCACAAAGTAATCTGTGCCTTTGAGTTAAATTCTCTGCTCATGCTATTCGATGGTCCCATACATCCCAGAAACTCAGTCATTTATCAAAAATTACCTCTTGTTTCCATATTTATTTACCTAGCCTAAAATCAATATTCATTGCAAGTCATCTCAGACCATATTTTTTAGCTATTCACTGAGCGTGACTCGGAGAGAGCCCTTTCTTGTTCTGGTAGGGCTAGCTACCAGACTGAGCATGGTTTATGGTTTCCTTGAATTTTGCCTTCCTTCAGCCTAACGCAGATTTAGGTGCTAATAGAGTCAATGTATTTATTGAAGACCCTTAAGAGCATGTTACACTATGTATAAACTTGTATATGAGTGAAATAAAATATCTCCAAGCAAAGTCAAGTCCTCTCCAATCAATGACATCCTCCTGGCAGTGAAAATGATGAGGAAATGCCAAGTCAGCCTAAAGGGGGGATAGTCCTCTATATATAGAGTTTTCCGCTCCCTCATAACGACAATCATTCACCTCTGAAATCAAAGAGAAAGATAAGTCAATGAAAAATGAATAAGGACAAAGTTTAAGCAGTCTCCAATTTCAGTGAAGAAAGAAGAAAGAAAATCAAAGTTTTGGGATTGTTTCTAAGGAAAAGTGCAGTCGCACGTGCTAGGAAAAGGAGGGAAGTCTGCAGGTATATCAGTAGCAAGATCAAAATAACACATTCATCTTTGTTTGAGCTACAAACTTAGGCCTACAAGGCCTCCTACTCAAGCAAAGAAGACTCTCTCTTAAGCGAAGGTGAAAGGAGCCTAATTCACAAGGATACCTACCACATGTGTTAGAATTTAAGGTTGTTGTACAATCACATCAATCTACATTTACATCTCAATGAGAATATTTTTGATCAAGAGAAAGGTGACTCCACAGGTAAAGGACATCACTATGTGTAGAATAGAAGCATCTCATCTAGATATCACATAAGCAAGGTCTAACTCCAATCAAAGAACAAAGAAGGAGGGAACAAAGTCAGGAAGAAAACTGTTTGTAGAAGGAAGACTAAGTACGAGGGAACAAAGTGTAGAAAGGATGAAGGACTTGACTTGTGCTTGGAGGAAATTCTAGTAAAGGGTCTAGGGTTTGACATTGATCAATAAGAAGCTTCAATAATAGAAACTTACCAAAAGGTTTTCCTCTCTAATAGAGAGAGGTTTTGGCCTTGGTAGACAACGAACATTTTTTGTTCTTGTTTCTTATGTTTTTGTAGTAGTTCGATGATTACACAAACACACTAATAATAATAAGAATATCAAGCTAAGAGAAATTGTAAAAGTACTTCACAAATTTCATATCAAGTCTAGAAGAATCCTATTATACACTATTGCCCTTGATTCTTCAACATTGTATTAGAGCTAAGCTAAGACATCAAGGAAAGGGCATCTCAAGAACACTAATCAAGAAATAACATCTATAAAAGTTGAAGCATAAATACATGAAGTCTTAATCTCATTAAGGACAATAAATGACTACAAGAAGACTACAAATAAAGAGGAGAATCCTTTAGTATAAATGCACCTACAGGAAGAGGAAATCAAGGAGGGACCTACATCAAGCCAATCCATCTTCAAAAGGAAAAGCTCTACAAGCACAGGTCATCAAGCAATCAATCAAGTCCATTTGAAAAAAGAAACTTGAAGAACATCAAGATCCAAGGAATGCAAGACATCAAGTGTTCAAGAAGAAATCAATTCCACTACATCTCAAACTCTAATAGGTAAGTATATGTCCCCTTCTGATTATACATCAATGAATTTTTTCAAATAAAACAATAAATTGGTTTGGATCTTTAACTTCCCTGCATGGAAGAAGAGGATTGATTTACTTCTCAAGGAGAATGAACTTCTACAACAAATCAAGTGGAATATCACTATCCCTGATAAGGAACAAACTCAAGGCTTAGCCAAGTACAATGAGGATGATACAATATCTCAAAGGATTCTAATAGAATCCATCAAAGACTCTCTCATTCCTTATGTCTCCAAACTTGAAACATCAAAAGAAATCTATGACAAACTAATAGAGTTATTCTCAGTAAGCACAGTTGGAGAAGTGATATCTATTCTAAATAATTTCTATAAGATGAAGATATCAAAGGAAGGAATAGATCCATACTTCATGAATATCTATGAGAAGAGGGATCAACTTCAAGAGGTAGGACAAGTGATTTCTGAGAGAGAAATCGCAACCGTAGTACTTAATACTCTACCTTAGGATTGGGGCAACTTCACATCAAGCATATATGCCAAGAAGAGGCTACCCTAATAAGTGAGCTATGGTCTCTATGCAAGATTGAGGAATCTAGATTGAAATAAAAAGAGGATGTGGAATCAAAGGAGTAAGAATTTGCAACCATGGCCAAGAAAAAGGGAAAATGTGGAAAATTTAGTCTATGAAGAACAAACAATAGAGATATGTCCAAAATCCAATGTTTTGGATGTCAAGAATATGGACACTAAAAAATGAATTGTCCTAAACTTAAGAAGTACAACAACAACAAAATAAAAAGGGAAGAAGCTCACATGACTCAAGAGGTGAAACCAGAAGACAAGAAGCCAAAGAAGGAAGATCCTATAGATCTCTACTATGATTGATTCTACTTCTTTACTTAAAGTATTCTTTCAAAGTTTTGAGTAGTATAGGAGGATGTAGGAATAGAATAAAAAATCATGGACATAAACATCTTCTAGAATTTAGAAGCATGATATAAATAGAGTTCAAAATACTCATGTAGAAAGAGCATTTAGAAATAGAACAAAATGCTTGGTTAGAAATAGCTTCTAGAATATAGGAGCATAATGTACATATAGCTCAAGATATTCATATAGAAGGAGCATACCTATTATAAGACCTCATCCATGATAAAATAATAAGTGATCATGATTGTAAGTCCTAGAAGGCCACCATCATCAAAAGAAAGAGACACTTGGAGGATGAGGATCTACAACATCCTATGAAAATATTATTCAAAAGAAGGTTTGTAAATAACAACAAATGTGTCAAAAAGAATTCCATTCTTGGAATAGAAGGAATAATTATGTGTAGGGAAGAATGGATGAAGAAAATAAGGTATACACCAATCAATAAGAACCATCAAATGAAGCCGAGATTACCAAAGAAGAATCAAGATGAGGTATGTAAGCACTAAAAGGTAAATTCATGTCATCTTGTATATTATTAAGTCATGGGAATAGATCTAAGACATGATCAAGTACAAAAGGATCTCTTTCACTGAAGACATACTCAAGAGCATGTGCAAAGCAACAAGAGAAGTGCTCACATAAGGAGCATACGGTTGTTGTCTACTCCATGAAGCAAGTGAAGAATAAATACTCTCCCAAGGAGTAAAATACTACTAAGATGTGTGAAGAAGAAATGTTGACTAGTTCAAGAAAGTGGGAAAAGAAGAAATTCCTCTCATGGAGAAGTATAAATTTGTTATATAAAAAACTTGAGAAGAAGAAAATGAAGAAAGAGATCAAGCATGTGAAGAACACCATGGTCATCAAGAATCACTATCCGATAAGATACAATAAATACATCTCCCAAAAGAAGGTATGACAACTCTAACAAGGGAAGAAAAATATCAAAGGACCCTTGACAACTATGAAGGCCTTGGAGATATTAACGTGCAGATAGATGATTCAACTCTACGATGATGTGATGATGAAGTGGCCATCCAACAAAAAAACTATATAATGATGAAGGGATTTTTGATGAAATCGTGAAGGGCTACCAAATCGAACCATGGATAGAAACAAGTACGGCTAAGCATATATGTGATAAGTATTCTAAAAGCATAGACAAATGACAAAGGACTATCTAGATGATCAAAGAACCTAACACATATCTATAAGGACACTTTTCACTAAGAAGCAATGAAATGACTGTTATCCAGGAATAGTGCCCACTCGGATTCTGCTATTCCCACTAAGATGGGTGGCTATCTTAGAAACAAACAATCAAAGTCTACTATTGATTCCTTTTATGAAAATACATGAGAAGAGAACCAAGAGGGCCAACCTGACTCTTGCGCTCAATTTCCTCTCCTTCTTGATAGAGTTTTGCCGCTTCTTCGTTGTCTGCCCAGCTAAAGGACCTGTAGAATCACAGCAACATACTACTATGCAAGAAACAAGGATCTAAATTCATAAACAAGTACACAAGAATATGGAAGGAAACAAGAATAGATTTTTTCAGATGAAAAGTAGCAAGAAGATTACAACCATGTGCTCTGAGCCAGCATCATCCTCCAGCTAAGAAGCCCTTCTTCACCTCAAGCAAAGCTAAATCACCCAACACTGTGAATGTACACTAGAATACCAACTGAACTTCTCTATAAGATACAAAAGTCTAGCCTCTGGATCTCTGTGATGAGGGATCCATATATAGATGATTACAGAGAGGTGAGTCATCTTTCGGGATCTTGATTAGTGTCTTCTCTCTGATAGTTCCTACTTCCACTTGGAGAATGATGATCTCTTACTCATCCCTGGTC
>APFE030448610.1:131677-167748 GCA_000404065.3 Pinus taeda | reverse complement strand
ATATAGATAGATATATATTTTAAAACAAGATTTTGTTTATGTATTTCTATCCTCTTAAAGACTCATTCTATCTTCAATTTGAGACCAACTCTTTCACGTTTTGATATTCAACAGAGGGAATTCATGAACCCTACCTCTTCAAACTAAAATTTGTGCCAAAAATCATATTTCCTCCCTTCAAAATGACTCATTACCCTCCTGTAGAAGCCCGTTGTCCCTCTTGCAGATTTCCTGTAGGTGCTCTGGTAGAAAACCTGTAGGGCTCCTGTAGAAGATGTCGAGAGTAGAAATATGGAGGAAATAGATGGAGGATGGTGGATACAAGGTTGTGGGGGCATAATACTACTGTGTGGATGAGTTATGAGGAGAAACTAAAGAAAAGGTTGTGGGAATGCGTAGGGAGGAGTGCTCATTACCTTTTATGCCTGGTTTCGGCTATGAGTGCTGAGCTGGCAAGGTGTACATTGCCCAGATTAGGGTTGTTGGTACCCACCTACTTGGTCATCATGAACCCCCTCATAATCATCCCCTCATTACTGCATTAGAGCTAACTCTTCCTCCCACTACCTATCCTTCACATATTTTGCTTCAGTTGACTGTGTGCACATGTGGGTGATATCTCGGTTAAGTGGAGTCAACTATATGAAGGTGGCCAAGTTAACTAGCCATTTTTCCCTCTTTCAATTTCAACCATCTCGTTGTCTTTGTATGATTCCTAATTACACAAATGCAGATAGAGGAGTGACTTAGCTACTTACTTGTAATCCAAGTGTATTTGTTGCCATCGACTGTGAGGTGTTGTGGCTTTCTTTGCTACATGCCTTCATTTTCCTCATGCATGCTGTCTCTGCTTGCTGATGTGGTGTCGTGTGTTTTTGTAGGTTCTTCTTTTGCTAGAGCTGAGCTGCATGTGCCTTTTCAATCTTTATATGTGCTATCCCTTGCTGCTCGTACTGAACTTCTATGGGATCAGCTACTACAGGAATTCCTACAGGAGCTCCTATAGCTGCTTCTCCCCTTAAAACTTCAGCTATTTCCCTATGCTTGGAGCTCGAGAATGATGCTAGAGGTGGAAATGAATGATGGAGGGATAGTATGTAAGCTTCAGGTAAAGTTAATGGTGCCTGTTCTTCCTTTTATTTTTGTTTTTTTTTTCAAAACTGAAAAACTTCTTTTTTGTGTTTTTCTTGGAAAGGAAAAAAAATAATAATGATGCTTGGAGTGTAATGTAGGCTTGGGAATGATGGCAAGGATTTTTGAAGATGGTAAGAGGGATTATAGGTTCCTCGTGAAGCTTTTCTTGTCCCTCAAACTACCTCCTGTAGACTCTTTTGGCTCTCTGTAATTCCTACAAGAGCATCTTATAGAAAAAAGAGAGCCTCCTGTAGAAAACATAATTTTGAAAGAAGAGGTACAGTGGGTTGAAAGAGATGCCAAAAATGATGGACGAAGGTGTGGAGAAGATGAGATGGATGTTGGTATGAATGTCAAGGTCCCCTTGGCACCTTCTTCTACTCCCTGTAGTCCTATTGCAAACCTACAATGCAATAAAAATTCATTTTTTCTTTCTCTTATTTTTTTTTAAAACAACTACGGTGCCTCAGAGAGGTTTTCACCTTAATTACCTACCCCAGGCGCCTTCAAGGGAGGTTTTCACCCAGGAATATTATTCTTTTCCCTTTTTTCTGACATCACTGGGCCGCCTCAAATAGGTTTTCAACCCAATGATGGGACTCAAGCACCTCATGGAGGTTTTCACTTGAGTCCTTATTTTTTCTCTTTTCTCTTCAATGAGTGGATGAAGTGGAAGCTATGACATGCTCCACTACCATCACTACTTTATTCAAATCTTCAATAAACTCTCTCTTGGGTAGGGGTTTCTTGTAGACTTTCAACTGATGTCAATTGACAAGCATGGGCATTATTTCATCGTCAATGGTTCTGATCAGAACTGAACCATTGTCATTGCATTTCTCCACAGTGTAGGGTCCTATCCATCTTGTCCTCAGCTTGCCTTTGAAATCCTTGTATCTTGAGTCATAGAGTAGTGCCCAATCTCCCTCTTGGAATTGCTTCTCCATGATATTTCTGTCATGTCATATCTTTCTTTGAAGCTTAACTACCTATGTATGAAGAAGGGCTTGCAATCTGTATTCATCCAATCCATTGAGCTGAAGTAATCTCTCCTTTTGTGCATGGTTGAAGTCTAGGTCTAGCTGAGCTGCCATCCTTAAGGTATTGAATTCAAACTCTATTGACAGTAAAGCCTTCTTCCTATAGACTAGTTCATAAGGTGCGAACCCAGTGGTGGTATTCCATGTTGTGTTGTAGGCCCAAGTGGCCTCAACTAATCTATCCACCTAGTCTTTTCTGTTGTTTCTCACTACCTTGGTTAGGATCCCTTCCAATGCTCTGTTAGTGACCTCCCCTTGCCCATTGGCTTGTGGATGGTAAGGGTTGGAAGTCTTGTGCTTTATCTTATGATGTGTCACAAGGTCTTCAATGAGGTTGGAAGTGAACTGACTTCCTTGGTCTGTGACCAACTCTCTCGGATACCCGAACTTGTAGAATACGCTTTCCCTAAAAAATGCAGCTACTTTTTCCTTTTTTCGCTACTTTGATTTCTTTTTTCTCTACCCACATTGTTAGGTAGTCAATGCACACAATGATGTACTACTTTTGCTTTGAAGGGAGGTTGATAGGCCCCACAAAGTCTATGCCCCACTTCTCAAATGGCTCAAAGGCCACTAGAGGTTGCATGGGATTTTCATCCTTTGGAGTGGGTTTCCCCATCTTCTAACGCTGATCACACTTGCTTGTGTATTTCCTCACATCCTAATAAAGAGTGGGTCAGTAGTAGCCTACTTGCAATATCTTGGAGGCGATTCTTTTTACTACAAAATGACCTCCACAAGGCCCGTCATGATAGGTCAAGAGGATGTCAAAGACTTCCTCCTCCATGACACATCTTCTTAAGATCTGATCTAGGCCAAGTTTGAAGAGACTGCCTCCAATCCAGGTGAAAGGGGCGCTTTTCCTTACTATCTTGCTCTTATTTTTTGAGGATAGGTGTGGTGGGAACTGTGTTGAAACTAAGTATTTTTCTATATCAGCAAATCATGGAGAGAGTACTGATATAGCAAATAGGTGTTCATCTGGAATTTGGTCATCCACCATTCCTTCTTCACCTGCAAGTGAATTTACTCTAGACAAAAAGCCAACAACAACATTCTCTTTACCAGGCTTATCAATAATGGTCAGATCAAACTACTGCAGTAAAAGTAACCGTCTAATAATGTGAGCATTTACATCTGATTTGTTCATTAAATACCTAATTGTATCATGATTAGTGTGCACAATGGTTTGATAGCCTATGATATAGTGTCTGAATTTGTCTAAGGAATGCATGACAGCTAGGAGTTCCATCTCAGTCACTATATAGTTTAACTCTACCTTTGACAAGTTTTTCTTTTAAAGTATATGGCATAAGGTAACTTTTCATCAATTTTTCCTAAGGCTGCTCCTATTTCTTTGTTCGAGGCATTTGTGTGAATGTGAAAGGGTAGGGCCTAGTTTGGGCCTCTGAGAATTGCGGCAATCACTAGCTTGCTCTTCAAGGTATCTAGGGCTTCTTGATAGTTTTATGACCATATGAACTCAACATCATTGCCTACGACGCCAAACAAAGGAGAGGCTAACTTGTTGAAGTCTTTAATGAATCTCCTATAATATCCAGCTAGGCCTAGGAAGCTTCTGACATCTCTCACCTTTTGAGGAGGTGGGACCCTTTGGATGATGGCAATTTTGTTGGGGTCCACCTGCAGTCCTTGTTGAGATATTGCATGGCCTAGCACGGTCCCTTTAGTCATAAAAAATTCACATTTTTCTAGATTAAGGAACGAGTTCATCTCAATACACTTATCTAGAACTTTTCCTAGGTTATATAAAGCTCCCTGAAAGTCAGAGCCATAAGGAGTAAAACCATCCATGTATATTTCTACTCCATCATGAACTAGTTTAGAAAGTATAATCAATATTACTCTTTGGAAAGTGGCTGGAGTGTTGCACAAACTAAAAGGAAGGACCCGGTATGCAAAGGTACCCCAAGGAGAAGTGAAAGTGGTCTTATCTTAGTCTTGCAGGCTGATTTAAATTTGATTGTACCTGCTAAACCCATCTAGGAAGGAGAAAAACGTTTTCCCTACTAGATCGTCTAACACTTGATCTATGAAAGGTAAAGAAAAATGGTCCTTTTTAGTGGCTTTTTTCAATTCCTGATAGTCGACATAGATTCTCCACTTACCATTTTTATTTGGCACTAGCACCAAAGGTGAGAGCCATTCACTATCAAATATGGGATAAATGAATCTTGCATGAAGCAATTTTTGCATTTCTTCCTTAACAATATCTTTAAGTGTTGGGTTTATCCTCCTTTGGGGCTTCTTGACTGGCTTGCAATCTTCCTTGATGTATATATGATGAGTACATACTGAGGGGTGCACTCCCTTCATCTCCTTATAACTCCAGGCGAAGGCATCCAGATGTTTTCTTAGTATGTTGCATAGCTCCTTCTCCTGGGAAGTAGATAGGGATGGATTGGTTTTCAATGTTCTTTCTCGGCTGAACTCTATATTTTTAACACGGAGAGAAGTGGGGTCAGCCGCACAGAGATCAGTTGAGGAGATGTTTTGGATTTAACTTACTATGTCTTCTAATGGTGATACACTGGGAGGTGGATTCTAAATCAAATTTTCAATCATATCATTCTCTTCTTGTGGTTTTCCCCCATGGAAATTTCTAATGTACAAAGTGGTGCAAAATAAACTTAGTCCTCCTCCTCCTCCTCCAACCAGATAGGTAGATCATGTTCTAGCAAGGGTTGGGCAGGAGGATATAGGATTAACTGCTTAGACGTGTGCCTGTTCTTCATGGTCATGTTCCCAGCTCGGCAACTTATGCAGGCATTAGCTGTAGCCAACCAGGGCCTTCCTAGAATGAGAGGATGCCTAGTGAGCTTTGCCTTTGGCTAGAGAACTAAGAAATAAATAGGGTACTCCCAAGAATAAATGGAGACCATCACATCTTCCATAATCCCCTCACAGGTCACTATCGAGCGGTCTTCTAGTTGCAGCACTATCATGGTCATCCCCAAGGAGCCTTGGAGGTTAAGTTTGAGCATTGTGTCCTTTTTCATCACATTAATGGAAGATCCCAGATCAATCAAGGTATGTGGGACCATTGTGCCATTGATGTGGACATTAACTACTGGGCTTCAGGTCGGATAGTTTTCCTATGACATTGATTATTGGGGCATCTCTCTTGTGCCTTCCTGTATGCCTAAAGCATTTCTCTTTGATCAAGCTATTGTAGATAGGGACATCTTTTATGGCTTGGAGAAGTGGTATCTTCACACATAAATGTTTCAATTCTCCCAGGAGTTTAGTCTCTTCTGGGGTAGGCTGGATTGTCATGGATAGTCTCTTAGGAAAGGGTGGATTTGCTTTAGGTTTGATTTCCTCTTTATCTTCCTCAACATCCCTAGGTGGAGGCTGGCTATCTGGGAGAAATTTCCTCAATCATAAGCTAATTTCTTGAATCTCCATAGCATAAGTTGGGCATGATCGTTCCCCACTATACACTTGCTAAGCACGTCTGTTATTCAGGTTTGGATTTGGTTGGGCAAGCATTCGGGGTTGCCTTGGTGGAGAAGAAGGTAATTGTTGTGGTTGGGTAGGTGGTGGAGGCAGAAGAGCAGGAAGAGAGTTGTATTGGGGCCTCCACCCCTGATGAGATGCACTCCACTAAGGTTGCAGCTGAGCATAGGATTGAAATGAATGGGTGGCTGGCTGGGCATGATATTGAGATGTGAAGGACCAAGGAGGAGGTGTGGACCAGGAAGGATGAGTAGGGGGGCCCAAGAAGGTATGGAGGTGACTCGGTTGGGTTTGTAGTATGCTTGAAATGTCCGTTGCATCCCCTGCTGGTATGGTCTAGGTCCATGCGACCTCCTTTGGTACTGTAATAGATCTGTTCCGTGACTGCTTCAGCCCCTTGGTATACAACTTTAAGTCTGGGAAAGCAAGGGAACTTATCTGTAGAATGATATTCTTCATAGACTAAACAAACCTCTATAGATTTTAATGGGCATTCATTCCTAGCATGCCTCCTGGTGCATGTAGGGCAAAAAATGGCCAGAGCCTTCTCTGCTTCCTCTTGTTTTCTTTTGATATGTAAGGTATCCATTTGCATGGAAAGAGTTTGTAGCATCTCACTCTTGAAGTCTTCCAGCATGTTTCCAATTTCACCTTTAATGGATGAATTGGAAGAAGAGGTACTGGCTATGGGTTGACTCCCCCTCCCTTTCTTTCTAGCTGCTATAGAATGGTTTCTAAAAATAGTCTTTATGTCCTCATAGGATATTTGGTAGATGTCTCCCCCAGCTAGTAGATGGTGGGTGTCTAAAAGGACTTCCTGAATTCCCCTGAGCAGGACCAAATTTAGAGACTCAGGGTTAAGTGTACACCTGGCCCTTTTGTAACTGAGCTTGAACCTTTCTTCATAGTCTTCCAGGGACTCATCACTTCCTATGGTCATTCAGAAGATTTCTTCTTTAGTATCTTTTGACCTACAATAGTCTCAATACTTGTTGTTAAAGGCCTGTTGCATTTGAGCCCAAGTTGTGTTTCTATTGCCAGCTAATCCCATGAACCAGCGTAGTGCCGCGTCCTTGAGAGTAGAAGGAACAGTTTCAACTTTTTCTCGTCTTTTGTATAGTCATAAGTTCGATAGATTATAGCGAACTCGAACAAGAAGGTGTCAAGGTCTTCTGTAGTCATACCATGGAAGTGAGGTAGGGCTAAAGGAATTATATTCTTCATTTTGGTGTCCCCATTGGTCTCCCAAATGGGGAAAGTACCCTCTATTCTCTCTCCATTTCCCCTAGCATTTATGTTTTCAGCCATTGGCTCCAGAGGAATGTTTTCTTCTTCTTCTTCCCTTATAGATTTTTCAAATATGTCTAGATGTTCACCTAAGGGTTCTTTTTGATTGCAACCACCAAAGAAGAGAGAAGGTTGGTTGTGTGAAGCAGTGGGGGTGTTTGGCAAATATTTTCCTAAGTTATCTCTACTCCTACAAGCCATGAAAGGAAATATTTTTGGTTGGTTTTTTGTTTCTTTTTCCCCACATTGAAAGTATCTACAGAAACTGAAATTGTGATTGAACAAAACAAATTGGAACTAGCTGAAATGAACTTGATGAATGGAAATTTGTAGAATTGAAAAGGAAAGGAAGCAAATGTAGAACTAAAAGAAAAGAAATGACTTGTCTACTTTTGCCAAAATAAACTATTAGTAGAATGTTACAATAGGAAATAGAAGGAAGCAGTAATCACAGAATACTCAAATGCTTTCCCGGTGATGGTGCCAAAAAGTGGTGAGAGCCAGTATTGCAGCGAGAATGTTGTAACTCCTGGGCTACCAGCTTTATTTTTATCAACCCAGTAGTTCGTAACAAACTTGGAAGCGTCGGTGCTATATGCACAAGTACTAATTCTCACTGTAGGTTGTCACTTGGCTAGCTGACGCGAGATCACTAGGAGCTGAAGCCAACTTCTATAGATTTCAGAAGAAGCTCTATGTGTGGCGAAAGGAAAGAAACTTTACTCTACAGATGCTATTCTAACTGCAGAAAGATGAAAGACTGAAATGTAAAGCAAAACCTAGTAAACCCTAATTAACAAGCTAATCCTACTTTTGCCAAAAACTCTACGAAAACCATGAAATAACCATGCTATTTCTTGAAGTAAATAAGCAAACAACATATTTTGGGATTTTTATGTGTTTTTATGTGAATTTAACATGCATCTAATATATTGTGTGTGAGTGTGGCAGCGAACAAGTGGCGTTAGAGGGTGGTTTTTGAGCTTGGTAGGATGTAGGATGGTGTGTATGGGTCCTAGGAGGTCTTAGGTGGCCTTCTGGAGGATTTTTCCAGACTCGGCCTTCAAAAGAAAGCCTACAGGAAAAACTACAAGAGGACACAGGAAAACTACAGGAGGAAATAGGGAAAATACAGGAGGCCTACTGGAGGAGGCCGAGATAAATTACCTCTGTTTTGAGGGTGTAAGAGTGGGTGGAAAAGGTGGATGAAGGCTGGAATGAGGTGTTAGGGAGCCTAAGGTCTACCATAAATCACCAGGAGAGAGAAAGATGATTGGGTTTTCTCAAGAACAGAGGAAGAAGTTTTATGAAAAATGAAGGAAACTAGGGCAGAATTGAGGTGAGTTTTGGGAGACCTATAGGGTAGGGATCAAATGGAGGGTGTTATTGGTGGTAAGTTGGCCTACTAATGGAAGATGTTTTCTACATATAAACTGATAGTCAACCAAGAAAATCAAGAAACGAATGAAATGAGTGCATCCTAGGAAAAATAGAGTTTTGCATTAAAATGGCCTAAACTATGATGTATAGAAGGAAATGTTGGGAAATGTTGTAAGAAAGGAAAGCATGCAAAAGGAATATTGCAAATCAGGAAATGAACATGATAAGTAATATCTAAAGTAAAGAAAAATTGGACTATCAACCTACTAGAGAGCTGTAAATGCTAGAAGTCCTAGGAATGGGGAAAATATGTGTTTTTGGCGCAGCAAGAGAGTCTTTGCCTCAAATCATGGTCCTAGAGGGAGGAAGAGAGGCCAAGGGACTGTTGCTAGCTTTTTGAATATTCTCTGATCACTACTTAACCTGCTATAGAAAGAATAAATGGAAGCAAGCTTCTAAATCATCAAAAGCAACCTATTCTTAACCATAAGAGAAATACATCTAACAACAAACTAATCTACAAAATGAAATAAAGCATACAAATACAAGTAAAGAGAAGCTTGGCTACTTGGATTGGGTCCTAACCCAAGAGCTTCAGCCCTCTGAGGTAACTCAATGCTAGCTCAAAAAGGATTCCATCATGATTATCAAAAAATAACAAGATTACATAAAACTGTCATAAAATAGTAAGCTCGAAATGTGAGTAGAGTTTACACAAGCAAAGAAAAGTTGACTGTAGTGAGGCCTTAGGCATCTCTACCTATAAATCTCAAGCTACCAAAATATTCCTTAAAACCACAGAGGCTTGGCTCCCAAAACTCGAGATAACTATCAATCAACTTCCACTTGCTTGGATGCCTTCTAGTGCATGGTTCGGCTGCTTGTACTCTGAGTTGAATGAAGGGGAATTCGAAGTGAGGAGAAATAAATGAGGGGGATTCCCTCCTATAAGCCCTCTCCTATGTCTACTTCGAGTTACCGCTACAATTTGACCACTATATCCTTGACTTTGACCTCGAAATCCATCAATAATCTGCATTAAATACATGTTAGAGCACATGGCGTAATAACTAACTCAACTCACCCTATAAGCGTAAATATAATCAGAAAATCATACAATAAGCTAAGAGAATGGTTGATTTGACTAGGTTAGGAGGTAAAATGAGCCCATATAATTACTGATTTATGAGGCTCATCAGGGTGTACTTTGGGTAAATACACCAAGTCTTCCTTTCACAACAAAGACAATTGATTAAAGGATATTCTAGAGCTAGTCCATCCAGATGTGTGTGGACCATTGTTGACAAAATCCACGGCCAAACACTGGTATTATGTTATATTTTTTGATGACTTTTCTCGAAAATGTTGGATATGTTCCATGGAGAAAAAGGATAAAACCTTCACAAAGTTTTGTGAGTTTAAAGCATTGGTGGAGAAAGAGTCAAGCTAGAAGGTTAAAGCTCCACAAAGTGATAATGTTGGTGATTATGTCTCAAATGAGTTTAAGAAATTTTGTGTAGAATAAGGAATTAAATGGGGGTTGACAGTACCCCATAACCCTCAGCGTAATGGGGTGGCTGAGAGGAAGAACAAAAGCATAATAGGGTAAGCTAGGGTGATGTTGCATGGTCAGGGTCTCCCACTACACTTGTGGGTTGAGGCATGCAACACAATAGTTTATGTTCAAAATCATAGTCTGTATCAGATACTTTGGATGAAGACACCAAAGGAGGCTTATTCCAGTGAGAGGCCAGATGTTGGTCACAATAGGATTTTTGGGTCATCAGTAAATTTTGATGTGACCAAAGATGAATGGAAGAAGCTTGAGTTAACAACAAAGTTGGGAATATTTGTGGGGTGCACTGATACACCTCACAACTGTCAGGTGTACTTGTCAACCAACATGATAACAGTGGTTCTGTAAGGCTCCATCCTAGGGTCCTCTAATAGGACTAAATTTTCTAATTTCAAATACAATAAAACGGGAAATAATTTATTTCTAACTAAAATTTAATCAATGATAATTTACCATTAAAATTTATTTCCTACAATTAAATAGTGAGCATTTCATTTCAATCACTTACATCAGTAATCTATAAATAGAGGAATACCTATTTCGATAGCTTGGTTGAGATGCCGCTAAGCTCCTGATCTTGTTGGGATGCTCCTCTTGACTACTGATTGGATTTACCTCCCAACTAACTAGGAAGTATTTGCTAGCCTAGGAAACCTCCACAAGTTCCCTAGCCCTCCGAGTCCAAGTCCACCAAGATGTATTGTGTCTAAGATAAACAATACTCTCCTGCTCTCCCTTCTCTCTTTCCCACCTTACTCTCAAAACAAATCCTCCAAAACCACAACCAAACCAAAACCAAAAGCAAGAGAAAGGATCCCATATCCTCCCCTCATCCTTTTCCTTTTATGCCCCCTTCTCTCCTCCACCTCAACCACCTCTCATTAATGTCATAACTACCCCCTCATCCTTACATTTGACTTATCTTCTCCCAGGTAAATTTGAGAGGAAATTTTGGGGATGAGATATGAATATATAATTTAGTAATTAATTGGAGAGGACCATGTCTTATCCCAAGTAAATTTAAGAGGATATTTTGGGGATGAGATATGAATATATAATTTGGTAATTAATTGGAGAGGACCATGTCTTCTCCGATGTAAATTTGAGAGGACATTTTGGGGATGAGATATGAATATATAATTTGGTAATTAATTGGAGAGGACCATGTCTTCTTCCAAGTAAATTTGAGAGGACATTTTGGGGATGAGATATGAATACTTAAATTGGAATAAATTGAAGGAGACCATATCCTATTAAAATTTAAATTTGAGGAGGTAAGTTGGGAATTGAATAATAAAAAAATTTATATCAGTAATAGATTAATAGTTTCACCAATGTAGATATGTACCAATATTTCTTAATAATTATAAGTCAATATTTTAAGGTGATTTAAACACTAGTAAAATTTGCATGATAATATTAAGTAGGGAATTACATAAACTCCTCCTTCAGAAAACTTTGTCTCGAGGCTAGAGTGTAAAAGACACAAGAAGTTTGAAGCAGTTTGGCAATAAGGCATAACATAATAGAGAGAGAGTTATAGTAGTAAAATTTGATAAGTCAAACAATGGCATCACATTCCATCAAGAGTCTCCAACTAATATATATCATCCTATCCTTCATGACCTACCTCTGTTCCCATCCTATCCATCCTCTGCTACTATATATGGTGGTATTGGCTATACCAATTTAACCACTGATAAAACCATCATCGAGGAAGTGTCGACTATATCGACCTAACTTCCCTAGTAGGCAACTAGCAATTGTCATCACATGTCTAGGGGAGTGTATCCACAATTTCCCTCCCACTATTCCAGGTTTGGAGGTTACATGGTGGGAAATATCTCCACCCCTCCTCACAACTAGGGTCAACACCCTAATACGGGCAACAATACAATGCTGGTTGAATACATGTCATCGAATAATCCAATCGGGTAGTCTTGTCACTTGTCATTCACATTTTACCCATGTCATAAGAGTGAATATCTAGTAGATACAAAATTCAATAGAAAAAAGTACATTGTATCATTCCCCATGAGATGTTTCAGGCTTCCCCCAATGGAAGAGTAGATCTTGGCTATCATATAGTTCTTTCCAATCTACAGGTTAGCTCTCATTCATGCATTTATATAACAACAAGATATGTATAGATAAGTGATGTTAAACATCATGTTATTAAGTCTAGTATCCATGTGTCAATATTGCAGTTCATACTGGAAATAAATCATAATTTCACTAAGTCATTCATTAAATAAATCATATCCACTTGAGCCATACATGAAACAACAATAATTCTGATAAGTCACGAACTATATAATTCATCACTAACTGAGTCATACATTAGGCCATACATCAAACATTTCCATCATCAATATCAAATCCATCAAATGATTTATAGAAGTAGTTTCACATGTCCAAGTAAATGCATCAATATTACATAATGTTCATCGATAAATAACATGGAACTGCAAAATAGAACCTTAGCATAGGTAGTTTTCTAAGTAAAAAATGGGCATCATAGATGCTCAAAAAGTGAGGGGTAGTCATGACGTATAGTCTCTGCATCCTCCCAGGTAGTAGATCCTAGGCTATACCTATCCCAATGGACCTTAAATTGGTCCATCATGTGATGTTTGAGCTGTCAAACCCTATGGTCCAATATGCGTAATGGTTCGACCACTATGGTTCCCATGTTCGAGACCTGCAATTCCCTCCAATCCAATTTGTGAGATTCACCACAAACATAATGTCGTAAAATAGATACATGAAAAACATCATGAGTTTTATGCAAATGGGGTGGTAGTAAAAAACAATAGAGAACTGGTGCAATCTTCTCCTTGATCCTAAAAGGTCCTATGAATCGAGGTGAAAACTTCATCCCTTTCCCAAACTGAGTGGTGATATGAATAACAACAGGGTCCCCTACTTCATAATTGCGATCAATCCTATGTGAATCAGCATAACTCTTCTGTCTATATTGTGCTTCCTTTAACCTTTGTCGAATCTAATTTACCTGCTCCTCCATTTCTTGAAGTAATTCAAGCCCAACTATTACTTAGTCCTCCAACTTTTCCCAACTCAACAACGTCCTACATGGCCTTCCATATAGAGCTTGATAAGGAGGCATCCTGATTGAACTGTGGTAACTGTTAATATAGGAAAACTCTACCAATGGTAAGTACATTTCCCACTGAGTTTGATTATCCATGACGTACATCCTAACCATGCCATCCATAACCTGATTTACTCTTTCAGTCTGCCCATCTATTTCTAGATGATATGCACTGTTGAGGTTCAACTGAGTCCCTAGTGATGACTACAAACTTTTCCAAAACCTAGATGTAAACCGAGAGTCTCTATTAGAACTGATCTTTGTGGGTAACCTATGTAGTTGAATAGCTTCACTTATAAACAATCATGCCACATTAGTAACATCGTAAGTGTCTTGTACTAGAATGAAATGGGCACTTTTGATCAATTTATCAAATATAACCAATATAGCATTGTGCCTCTGTGAAGTGAGTTGCAAACCCACAAGAAAATCCATGGAAATTACCTCTCATTTAGACATACGGATGCCATGTGGTTGTAGGAGTCTTGCTGGATGGTGATGATCAACCTTCACTCATTGACATTCAAGACATTTGGTGACAAATTGGACTATGTCGTGCTTCATGCCTACCTGAAAGAAGAGTTTCTTCATGTCTGTGTACATCTTCTTTACTCCAAGATTTGCATAATAGAGTTCTCTATGTGACTCTTTGAGGATGGTCCTTCTTATACCCCCTTCCTTAGGTATGTACATTCTCCCTTTAAATCTCAATTGTCCATCTGGTTCAAGGACATATCCCTCAAAATTTGGTTCTATCTGCTTCCCACTCTCGAGTGCTGAGATGAACTTTAGATACCAACTATCTTCAAATACTTTCTCCAACACACGATCCCTCAAATTTACCTTTAAGGCTACTATGGAGAATGTTCACGGTCTCCTGATTAGTGCATCAGCCACCACATTCTCCTTTTCCTTGATGTATGAGATCTCAAAATCATACTCACTCATGAACTCGCTCCACTGCCTTTGTCTAGCATTCAAATCCCTTTGAGTGAAGTGACGCTTTAGGCTTTGATGATCTGCTCTTAACTCAAATCTTCTCCCAACAAGGTAGTGTCTCCACAGTTTCAAAGCTAACATCACTGCTGCTAATTCTAAGTCATGGGTAGCATACAACTCTTCATGTTTCTTCAATTTTCTAAATGTCTAAGCTATTACTATGCCTTCTTTCATTAATACTGCACCAAATCCTATACTCAAAGCATCGATGTAGAGATTAAATTATTTTTCCATGTCCGGTACTTGAAGGATTGGTGCACTATTTAGCAACCACTTTAGTTATGTGAATGTAGTGTCACATTCATATACCCATTCATAATTGACCACCTTTTCACTATAATGTGGTGATGGGTTTTTAAATACTCGAACACCCTTCCTAAAACCTGCGATAATACCTTGCTAGCCCCATAAAACTATATACCTCATGATCATTTTTTGGTACTAGCCAACCCATTATGGCCTTCACATTTTCTGGGTCAATTGAAATCCCTTCTCCTGAAATGATGTGCCCAAGGCAATGAACTTTATTCTAAAGGAAGGAACATTTTGACAATTTTCCATATAATTGATTTTCTCTTAAGCAAGTCAATACATCCCTTAGGTGCTTTTCATGCTCCTTTTCATTCTTGGAATACACAAGAATGTCATCCAAAAAGACTTGCACAATTTGGTCCAAATACTTCCTGAACACACCATTCATGAGGCTCATGAATATTGCTGGTGAATTTGTCAAACCAAATGGAACAACTATGAAATCATAGTGCCCAAACCAAGTTCGAAATTTAGCTTTTGAGATGTCCTCTTCCTTAATCCTCAATTGGTGGTAGGAAGATCGTAGATCGATCTTTGAGAAAACCATTGCTCCCTTCATTTGATCAAATAAGTCATCTATTCAACGTATTGGGTACCTATTCTTTATTGTGGCTCTATTGAAGTCCCTATAATCTATGCATATCCATAAGGAATCCTTCTTCTTGACAAAATCACTGGTGCAACCCAAAGTGAAATACTAGGTCTAATAAATCCCAAGTATAAGAGCCCTTTTAACTGCATCTGCAACTCACAAAGTTCTAGAGTTGTCGTCCTATAGATGATGAGTCTCATCATTGGGTGATTATATGGGCCTTAATTCACCTCCTAGCTTAGTCAAACCAACTATTCTCACAACTTATTGCATACTTTTGACCATATTTTGTTTATGAGATGAGTTAGAGTTGGATATTTTTCTTTGTGGTCTAATGTGAATTTAATGCAGGAATAAAGGATAAAAGCAAGGAAAAATGCAAGAATAAATGATAAAAGCAAGGAACTGTGGCCAAGACCTTGGTAAATACTCGAGTGGGACAAGTGAGAGGAATTATAGGAGATAAATCCTCCTCATTTACTACCACTCCATTCAAATATTCCTCCATCAGCTCAGAGTGCAAACAACCAAATCATGAGGACTAGAAGGCAGCCGAGCGAGTGAAAGTGAAAGAAACTAGTTTATCTTGAGTTAGGAGCTGAGCCTCCCTAATTTGAAGGAATTTGTTGGAGACTTCAGATATATAAGTAGATTGGCTTAGGACCTCAGTAGGATTCGGATTTTTATTGTAAAACTCTACTTTATTTCTGAGTTACAAGACTTGTGACAGTCTGTTATGTAATCCATGGTTTTGATACGAAGAATGAGTTTTGTTTTGAGCCAGCACTGAGTTAACTCACAGGGTTGAAGCTCTTGGATTACGGCCCAACCCTAGCAGCCGAAGATCCTCTTTATTGTACATGTATGCTAGCATAGATTCCTGGTTTTCTATTCATTTGCTCAAGTAGCTACATTTCCATTACAATAGTATAACATAGATGATTCATGGTTTAATTGTTCATTTGCTTAAGTAGTTGCATTTCCATTACAACAGTATAGAGTAGATGATTCATGGTTTAAATTGTTCATTTTCTTAAGTAGTTGAATTTTCATTACAACAATAGAGCATAGAGTTATGGTGTAACTATTCATTTGCTTAAGCAGGTGCATTCCCATTACAGTAATGTACAGTAGATCGGTTGTGATTTGGTTTACTTGAATTTGTGTCGTCTTTCAATTAGTAGGGTAGCTAGGAGAAGAATATCACCATAAGGTTGTCCACAGGTGTCTCGGCCTAACCTCCTCCCTCTGGGACCGTGAGTTGAGGAAGAGACCATTCAGCAACCCTAAAAACATAGGTTTCTAGTTCTCACATGAGCTTTGAAATTTGTTGTTTGATGCAGTTACTTGTTTCATTTCACTGTCATATTTTTCCATCAGTCTCGGTCCACCCTCACCCTCACTAGTTTCTGTTGTTTTCATTGAAATCTCCTTGATCACTTTCTTCATGCATAATTCCCTTACTGTCTGATCCACAACAAACCTGACCAATCAACGTCTGATTCATTAGTTTATCCAACGTCGATTGTGCATGGAGTCTTCCACCTACTTTATGCACTCCAATCTCCACCATCGATCTATCTCTTGATCCAACGACTATCGTGTCACCTAATTTGTTTATGCACTCCAATCTCCACTATTAATATGTTTAGCTTGATTCGAGAGCTATCCTGCAATCTCATGCAAATTTTTGCACGACTGTTATCTGCCCAAGAGCACGCAAGAAAAATGGTTTTCTCATGCTACATGTCACTCACTTACGCTAATCACGTGAAATTTAGAAATACAACTTACAGATTTGAGGGCATGCGAGAAACTGCTTACCACCTATGAAACCAACTCCACCATTCCCCACATTTTTATCTCCACTGCTCATCTTCTGATTAATCCTGTCCCTCCATCTATTAACTTAAGTTTCTGTGATAAGATCTTTGTCATTCATCCTGTTCAATAACCTTGTTCGTTCATTCATTCACTAAACTGCCCATGATAAGATCTTCGTTGTTCATCCTATTCGGTAACCCTGTTCGTTCATGTATTCACTAAATTGAGAACGATAAGATCTCCGTTGTTCATCTTGTTCATTAACCCTATTTGTTCATCTATTCACTAAACCGCCTGAGATAAGATCTTCACTGTTCATCATTTCCATTAATCTTGTTCACCCATCTATCTATGTAATCTCCCGCAATAAGGTCTCTACCAATCATCTTTCAATATGTCCTCCTTTCACTAATTTCATCCTCTGACTGCTCTTCTGCTCGACTCCTTCCCGAACTTTGTTCTGTGCATTAGTTAAACACTACCACTAGATTAGTTTAGTTTCCTTTCTTACACATTCTTAGGGTTGATTCTCTTTACTTCTGCAACTTAGATAGTAGCATTAGATTAGTGTTGATTTAGCAATTCTTCTTAGCATAGCTGTTTAAATGGTTAATTAGGTTACGGTGTGAGTCAGCATTACATGTTTTTTTCTTCATTACTGCAGTAGCGTAGCTCTCTCTTAGAATATATTTTCTCTTCTTCCTTCAAAGAATCAAGCTTATTCTGACCCTGTAGAAGTTTGGCTTGGAACCCTTGGGGTCTCTTGGCAGATGAACAGTGACAATAGGTAAGACTTTCACTTTTACTTGTGCATATAGCATTGTCACCTCCAAGTTTGTATGAACCCCAGGTTGATAAGTAAAGCTAGTAGCCCTAGGAGTTGTAGCATTGTTGTTGCAATACCTAGGTTCATCTCTTTTTGGCATTGTTGCCAGGGAGGTGTCAAAGTAGAATGTCATTACTACTTTCTTCTATTTCTAGTCTCCAACTTTCTTTTCTTCTACTTCTTATCCTAAATTTTCTTTCATTAGTTTATTTTTGCAAAAATAATCTAGTAGCTTCCTTTCTTTCATTTCTCAGTATTTTCTTTCCTTTCCATTCTGCAAGTGGAATTTCAATTCAGCAAGTGGTTTTTTTTTTTTGTCAGTATTTTTCATTCAAATCGGCAATTTCATTACTACAAAGTAATTTCCTTCTAAAAAAATCTTCCAAAAACCAACCGAAAAACCTTTCCTTTCATGTCTCGTAGGAATAGGGACAATTTAGGGAAATTCTTGCCAAATACCCCCACTGCATCAAACAGTCAACCTTCTCTCTTCTTCGGTGACTGTGAACTAGAAGAACCTTTAGGTGACCAACGTTACATATTTGAAGAACCTAAAGGGGATGAAGAAGATGAAGAACCCATTCATACTGAAACAATGGCTGAAAACCAAAATGACAAAGGAAATAGAGAGAAAATTGAGGGAGCCTTCCCCATCAGGGAGACCAATGGGGACACTAAGATGAAGAATATAAGCCCCTCTACTCTACCTCATTTCCATGGCCTTACCACAAAGGACATTGACACTTTCCTATTTGAGTTTGTTTTTATATGATGAACCTATGACTATACAGATGATTATCAAAAGTTAAAAATGTTTCCATCTACCCTTAAGGATGCAATATTGCTCTGGTTCATGGGTTTACCTAGAGATAGCATCACAACTTGGGCTCAGAAGCAACAATATTTTAACAACAAATATAGGGACTACTATAGGTCAAAGGATACTATGGAAGAGATTTTTAGGATGACCACAGGCCACGATGAATCCCTAGAAGACTATGAAGAAAGATTCTAGCTCAGTTACAAAAGGGCCAGGTGCACACTTGACCCTGAGTAACTAGAGCTAGTCTTGCTTAGAGTAAGGGAAGATCTTCTGAATACCTTATATATGTTAGCAGGAGCAGATATCTATGAATTACCCTATGAGGATATCAATATTGTCTGTAGAAACCATTCTAGGGTAGCTAGGAAAAAGGGTAGGGGTAGTCAACCTATAGCCAGTACATCATCCTCCAACTCATCCATCAAGGGTGAAATTGGAAATATACTGGAAGATTTCAAAAGTTATATGTTGCAAACCTTTTCCTTACAATTGGATACCATGAACATCAAAAGGAAGCAAGAGGAAGAAGAGAGAGACTTGGCCATATTTTGTCCTAGATGCACCATTGTACATCCTCGGAATGAATGTCCATTGAACTGTGTTGAGATTTGCTCAGTCTATGAAGAAAACCACACCACAGACAGGTGCCCTTCTTTACCTAGACTCAAAACTGTATCTTAATTAGCTGAAGGGGTCACTGAGTAGCTTTGCTACATCAACCAAAGGATACCTCCTCGGCCTAGACCATACCTACAGGGTATGCAATGGTCATCCCATGCATATTACAACCCCAACCAAACCACAGCTATACCCTCTTGGGGACCCCCTGCTCATCCTTCCTAGTCTACACCCCCTCCTTGGAACTATGCATCTCAATATCATTCCTAGTCTGCCAGCGAATCATTTAGACCTTCTGTTCAACGACAACATCAGTGGAATACCCCACTCCAAGGGTGGAGGCCCTAATTCAATAATGTTCCAGCCCTATTGCCTCCACCACCTACCCAATCACAACTCCTACACTCTGCTCCACCTAAGCAACCCCATATGCCTACCCAGCCAAATCCGAACCCAAACAATAGGCAGGCTCAACAAGTCTACAGTGGAGAGACATCATACCCATCTTATGTTGTAGAAATCTAGGAGATCAAACTAAGATCTGGGAGAATTCTCCCTCATAACCAACTTCCCTCTCCACATAGGGAGGTTGAGGAAGAAAGAGAGGAAAACAACCTTAAAGTATATCCACTCTTAACTAAGAGATTATCCCAACCACTCTAGCCTACCCAAGAATAAACTCAACTTTTGGGAGAATTGAAAAATATATGTGTAAAGATCCCCTTTCTCTAGGCAATAAAAGATGTTCCCATTTACAATAAGTTGAAGAAGGATAAATGCTTCAAGCATCTAGGAAGAAGAAAAAGGGATGCCCCTACCATTAGTGTCATTGGGTAGTTTTCTGACTTAATGCTAGGGTAGGTAATATGTCCAAAATATTTGGACCATGGAAGCCCTGTCGTAGATGTGCACATCAATGGCACCATTGTCCCACACACTCTCATTGATGTTGGGGCTGCCATTAATGTGACGACCAAGGACATCATGCTCAAGCTCACCCTCCAAGGGTCATTAAGGAATACCACAATAGTTTTGGAACTTGTAGACCGTTCCACAGTCACCCCTGAGGGAATTGTGGAGGATGTGATGGTCTCCATTGACTCTTTGGAGTACTATGTAGATTTTCTAGTTCTCCAGCCTAAGGCTAAGCTTACTGGTTATCCTCTCATCGTTGGGAGGCCATGGTTGGCCACAACAAATGCTTACGTTAGCTGCAGAGTTGGGAATATGACCATCAAGAATGGGCATATGTCCAGACAGATATTCCAATACCCTCATGCTCAATGTTCCCTAGAGCATGTTTTACCTTTATGGTTGGAGGAGGAGGAAGAAAATGAGGTTTATTCTGCCCAACTTTATGCTTTGGAATCAACCATGGGAGGAGGACAGCAAGATGAGGATGAATTAATTGAACACCTACTCCAAATTCCAACTCCTAGTTCATTACCATTAGAATAAGAGGTAAGGGAAACCCAGAACAATCCTCTAATTGACTTGTGCTTGGCCAATTCCAACCCATTGCGCATCAAAACCACAGAATTCAGCCTAGAGAAAACTTTGAAAATTAATCTATCTCTTTCTGCTTTAGAAGAGGAAAAGTTATGCAACATGTTGAGAGAAGACCTAGAAGCCTTCGCTTGGAGTTACAAGGAAATGGAGGGAGTACACCCCTTAGTGTGTACTCACCACATATACATCAAAGAAGGTTGCAAGCTAGTCAGGCAACCACAAAGGAGGATGAATCTAGCTCTTAAAGACACAGTCAAAGAAGAACTGCAAAAACTACTAGATGGAGGATTCATTTATCCTATCTGAGACAGTGAGTGGGTCTCTCCTTTAGTGTTAGTTCCCAAGGAAAATGGTAGGTGGAGTATTTGTGTCGATTATAGGGAGTTGAACAAAGCCAAAAAGAAGAATCATTTTCCCCTACCCTTCATTGACCAAGTGCTAGATGGCGTGGCAAGGAAGAAGTTTTTTTCATTCCTAGATGGATTCAGCGGGTACAACCAAATCCAAATCTACCTAGAAAACCAGGATAAGACCACACTCCCCTGTCTTTGGTGTACTTTTTCCTATAGGGTCCTTCCTTTTGGCGTATGCAATGCTTCTGCCACCTTCCACAGAGCAGTCTTGAGTATTTTTGCTGAATTAGTACATAATTTGGTGGAAGTTTATATGGAATATTTTACACCTTATGGCTATGATTTTCAAGAATCCCTGACTATCCTAGGCAGAGTATTGCACAAATGGATTGAAATGAATCTATATCTCAATCGAGAAAAATGTGAATACTTAATGACTGAAGGGATTGTGCTACGTCATTCAATATCTCAGCAAGGACTGCAGGTGGACCCAAACAAAATAGCAATCATCCAAAGGGTCCCACCTCCACAAAAGAAGAGAGATGTCAGGAGTTTGTTAGGGTTAGCTATATACTATCAAAGGTTCATAAAGGACTTTAGCAAGTTGGCCTCTCATCTTTTTGGGTTGTTGGCAAAAGATTATGAGCTTATATGGTGAAAGAGCTATAAAGAGGCCTTAGACATTCTGAAGAGTAAGTTAACCACTACACCAACTCTTCGAGGCCTAAACTAGGCCCTCCCTTTTCATATTCATGTTGATGCCTCACACAAAGACATAGGAGTAGCCTTAGGTCAGGAAGAGAAATTTCCCTATGCCATCTATTTTACCAGTAAGAACATGTCAAAGGCTGAGCTAAATTATACTGTGACCGAGAAGGAACTCCTGGCTGTTGTGCATTCATTAAACAAATTTAGGCATCACATTACAGTCTATCAAAAATTTGTGCATACTGACCATGCTGCAATCAAATATTTAATGAACAAACTAGATGTGAACGCTAGAATTATAAGATGGTTTCTTTTATTACAGCAATTTCATCTAACTATTGTTGATAAGCCTGGTAAGTAAAATGTTGTTGCAAACTTTCTATCTACACTGAATCACCTACAGGTGAAGAAGGGATGGTGGATAACCAGTTACCAGATGAGCATTTATTTGCTATTTTAGTTCTCTCCCCATGGTTTGCTGATATAGCAAACTATTTGGTATCAACACAGTTACCACCAAACTTTCCCTCCAAAGAAAAGAGAAAGATAGTGAGGAAAAGAGCCCCCTTCACCTAGATTGTGGGCAATCTATTCAAACATGGACCAGATTAAATCTTGAGAGGGTGTGTAATGGAGGAGGAAGTCTTTGACATACTTTTGACCTGTCATGATGGGCCTTGTGGATGTCACTCTGCAACAAAGAGGACAACATTCAAAGTGTTGCAAGCAGGATATTATTGGCCTACTCTTCATCAAGATGTGAAAAAGTACATTAGTCAGTGTGATCGGTGCCAGAGGATGGGAAAGCGTACTCCAAGAGATGAAATGCCCATACAACCTCAAGTGACTTTCAAGCAATTTGACCAGTAAGGCATGGACTTCATTGGGCCTATCAACCCTCCTTCAAAGCAAAAGTAGTACATTATTGTGTGCACTGGTTATTTGGCTAAGTGGACTGAAACCAAGGAGATTAAGGCAGCAACAGAAGAGAAGGTGGCTAGGTTCCTAAGGGAGAATGTATTCTACAAATTTGGGTACCCTAGAGATATAGTCACAGACCAAGGCAACTAGTTTACCTCCAACATGATTGAAGAACTTGTCAGCCATCACAAAATAAAGCATAGGACCTACACTCCTTATCATGCACAAGTTAATGGGCAAGTGGAGGTGACCAACAGGGCACTGGAGAGCATCTTAACCAAGGTAGTGAGTAGAAGCAGGAAGGATTGGAAAGAGCGACTAGTTGTGGCCACCTGGGCCTATAATACAACATGGAAGACCACCACTGGATTTACACCCTATGAGCCACTCTATGGGAAAAAGGCTGTGTTGTCCGCTGAGTTTGAATATAACACATTGAGGATGGCAACCCAACTATTTGGATATCAGTCATGCACAGAAAGAAAGATTTTTCCATTTGAATGGCTTGGATGAATGCAGAATGCATACCCTCCTACATACAGAGATAGTTCAGCTTTAGAGGAAGATCTGGCATGACAAACATATTAAGGAGAAGAAATTTCAAGAGGGAGATTGGGCATTCTTATATGATTCTAGGTATAAAGACATCAAGGGCATGCTAAGGACACGATGGCTCAGACCTTATGTGGTGGAAAGATGCCATGATAATGGTTCACTGCAAATCAGAACTATAGATGAAGAAGACATTCCATTACTTGTTAATGGACACTGATTGAAAATGTACAAGAGGCCTTTATCAAAACAATAGTTCATTGACAATATCAATAAGACAATGATGATGGTGGAGCAAGTTCCATCTCCTCCCTCATCACGTCATTGAAAAGAGAGAAAAAAAAATAATAAGGATTTAGGTGAAAACCTCCATGATGCACCCATGGCAAACATATAGGGTGAAGACCTCTCTGAGGTAGCCTAGGTGTTTTTCAAAAAGAAGAAAAAAGAGAAAAAAATACATAATTGTTATTTGCAGGCGGGTGAGAAAGACAATTAACGAGCAAAGAGAAGATCCAAAGGGAACCTTGCCTCACATATATTCATCTCCTCTACTCCTTACCATGCATCCCTCCATCAATTCCATTGATTTCTACTTCATTTCTTCAATTTAAGGTGAAGATTGTGGCTTCTACAGAATCCCCTATATTCCTATAGGATCCCTTGAATGGTAGATTGGTTAGGTCCCCAAAATTCATTCAAGACATGATCTAACCCCTCACCTCATCCATTACCTTCATCCTTGCATCCACAGACACTCCTACTCCCTTTTTCCATTCATTGTAGCATCCTCACAGCCCTAGCCAACAACAAAACATTAGCTATAGTACATGATGTAGGAAATCCTATGGTAGTCTATCCCACAGAATATCAATCATCACCTACAGGCCTTCACTAGGATCATCCAGGAGCTCCATAGTAGCAGCAACAACATCAGATCTTCAGCCACGTACACCTGCAAAAGCTAATAAACAGTCATCAGACAGCAAAGAATGAAGAAGAACGACCATCAGCATCACCTCTGATCTTCGATAACTGCAACATGGTATCGAGACCAAAGGTAAGTATACCGCTCAGTCACTCATATGCATCATTTGATCAAAAGCTGTAAAGGGTACGAGGTAGTTGGTTTATAAGTTAAAAGGTGGCAAAAAGGAAATTCTTTAATAAGTCAAAAGAGAATGTAGGAGTCTGAAAAAAGTGACATAAGGTGGGGCCTTGACCCATATTAAAGTTTGAGCGGTAGCACAAGCTTTAAGTAAACATGGGTTCAAGAGGGAAATAAAGTGCTCAGCAGGGGAGCAACGAGCACAAGTTATAACTGAGGATCAACCCCTATAGCTGACATTACATCATGGATTGACCGAGATGTACGACATGAGATTGTTGCAGGGGTTCAAGCCTAATGAGCATCCCGTACACTCCCTACCACTGCAATGGGCCACCACCATTGCTCCACTCCATCTCATTTCCTCCATGTCATCTTCCACCCTCATTCATTATCATCCACCTCATTCACCATACCCTGTCACCTCATCTATCGTCAGATAAATATAGTGTTGTCATGGAAACCATTTTAGAATGCTTGAAGAATTAAGACTTGGGGTAAAAACACCAATTCACGAAAGACTTAGCATACCCTATTTCTTGATGCAATCCCTCATAGACTCCAACAACAAACTAAAGGAAGGGAATTCCCAATAGCTGGCTCACCATGGGCTGATCAGGATCCTCATTAAGGATGCCCTCCAAACCCTCAGTATCCCTATAACATGGTCAACCTTTAGAAACTTACCACCAGAGGATGACATCAAAACCCTCACCTATTATGTTAGTCCTTATTTTAGTGAGGAGGAGGCAAAACAAGAAAAAGAAGATATAGAGCTAGATGGGGATGAGATGGATGAAGAAGAAACTAATACAGAGGAACATGATGAAAGAGAACACAAGGAGGATGATGTTGAAATCGAGGAGGAAACGAAGGAAGAAATTGATGGAGATGAGAAAGAACAACAAAAGGAATAAGATAAGAAAAAAAGAGAGGAAGAAGTCATTGATACAAAAGGGGAAGAACAAAAGGAGGAGTCACCTAGGGTGTCTCCAAATATCCTTGATAGGGAGGCAGTAGCTGCTATCACTGCTCTCAGCACACCAGTCAAGCAAAAAGGGGAAAGAAGGAGGCAAACCCCTCTATATTTTAGAACAAGAAATACCACAAGGATCAAACAAGGGAAGCCACAAATATAAAAAAAACTCCCTATTCAGATTGAAGATTCCCCTACAGCAAGGGACAAAGAAGCAATAATGAGAGATCAAATTGAGAGGGAAAATGCAGGGGTGAGAGGACATCTGCAGGAAAAGGAAAATAAGCTAGCATATATGGCCAACCTCTCCTTAGAGGTCATCCATTGTAGGATGCCAACTAAATCCTATGCTCTTTACCTTAGAGAACAATGGCTGAAATTTCAAATTAAAACCCTAGCACAAAGGGGCTCCATGCCATTTTAGGACTAAAGATAGTTTATTGATCTTTGTGATCAAAGTGCACTAGAGGATAGGGAAAAAATGGCTGAGTTTTACTAGCACAACATGCTTGCGAAAGGAGATGGAACACACTGCGACACAACTTGAAGATCAAATAATATCACTCCCCTCAAAGGTTGAGAGAGGCACTCAACAAGACACCTATTTATAAGAAATCAATGCAAAGGTTGAAGGTCAATTGGATAGGCGTAAAACTCAGTCCACCACTACTCGTAGGGATGCTAGAAGAGAGAAAATAAGAAGAAGTAGAAAGGAAAGTAGGCTTCTATGAACAAGAAGAAGAGACCACAGTAGAAGCATGGGATGTCAGAGAGGCTACTAGAGCCATGAAGGACATGGACATTAACTAAATTGCTCAGAGGATGAGAAACACATTCAGTAGGGGGTGATGATGAGCCTCATCATCTGGTGATCATATGGGCCTCAATTCACCTCCTAGCTTAGTCAAACAAACTATTCTCACAACTTATTGCATACTTTTGATCATATTTTGTTTATGAGATGAGTTAGAGTTGGATATTTGTCTTTGTGGTCTAATGTGCATTTAATGCAGGAATAAAGGATAAAAGCAAGAGAAAATGCAGGAATAAAGGATAAAAGAAAGGAACTGTGGCAAAGACCTTGGTAAAAAATCGAATGGGACAAGGGAGAGGAATTATAGGAGGTAAATCCTCCTCATTTACTACCCCTGCATTTGAATATTCCTCCATCATCTCGAAGTGGAAACAACCAAATCTTGAGGACTAGAAGGCAAAAGATGAAGTGAAAGTGACAGAAATCAGTTTATCTTGAGTTGGAAGCCAAGCCTCCCTAATTTGAAGGAATTCGTTGGAGACTTAAGATGTATAAGTAGAGAGGCTTAGGATCTCAGTGGGATTTAGATTTTTATTGTAAAACTCTACTTTATTCCTGAGCTACAAGACTTGTGACAGTTTGTTATTTAATCCATGGTTTTGATAATAAAAATGAGTTTGGTTTTGAGCCAGCACTAAGTTAACTCAGAGGGTTGAAGCTCTTGGGTTAGGGCCCAACCCTAGAAGCCAAAGCTTCTCTTTATTGTACATATATGCTAGCATAGATTCCTGGTTTTCTATTCATTTGCTCAAGTAGCTGCATTTCCATTACAACAATATAAAGTAGATGATTCATGGTTTAATTGTTAATTTTCTTAAGTAGCTGCATTTCCATTACAATAGTATAGAGTACATGATTCAAGGTTTAAATTGTTCATTTTCTTAAGTAGCTACATTTTCATTATAGCAGTATAGCATAGAGTTATGGTTTAACTATTCATTTGCTTAAGTAGCTGCATGCCCATTACATTAGTGTAGACTAGATCGGTTGTGATTTAGTTTACTTCCATTTGTGCCTTATTTTAATTAGTAGGGTAGCTAGGATCAAAAGATCACCATAAGGTTGTCCATAGGTGTCTTAGCCTCACCTCCTCCCTCTGGGACCGTGACTTGAGGAAGAGACCCTTCAGCAACCCCAAAAACATAGCTTTCTAGTTCTTGCATGAGCTTTGGAGTTTGTTGTTTGATACAGTTACTTGTTTCATTTCACTATCGTCTTTTTCCGTCACTGTCGGTCCACCCTCACCCTCATCAATTTCTATTGTTTTCATTGAAATCTCCTTCAACACTTTTTGCATGCATAATTCCATTACCATTCAACCCAAAACAAACCTGACCAATCACCGTATGATTCATTAGTTTATCCAATGGCCATCACACGTGAAGTCTTCCACCTACTTTATCAACTCCAATATCCATAGTCGTTCTGTCTCTTAATCCAATGGTTATCACGACACCTCAATACTTTATGCGCTCTAATCTCCACTGTCGATCTATTTAGCCTGATCCTACAAATATCGCACAATATCGCGTAGATTCTTGCATGGATGTTATCTGTTGGAGAGCACGCGATAAAAGTGGTTTTCTTGTGTTACGTGTCAGTCACTTAGGCTAATCATGTGAAATTTAGAAATATAGCTTACAACTTTGAGGGCACACGAGAAACTGTTTACCACCTAAGAAACCCGCTCCATCATTCCACACATTTTTATCTCCGCTTCTCATCTTCTAATTAATCTTGTTTGTCCATCCATTAACATAATTCTCCATGATAAGATCTCTATCATTCATCCTATTTGGTAACCATGTTCGTTCATCTATTCACTAAACCGAGCACGATAAGATCTCTCTCATTCATCCTGTTTGGTAAGCCTGTTAATTCATCTATTCACTAAACCACCCACAATAAGATCTTTATCGTTCATCTTGTTTGATAACCGTATTCGTTTATCTATTCACTAAACCACCCGCGATAAGATCTCCGTCACTCATCCTATTCTTTTGTTGGGTCCCTATAATACTAGTGATTACCCCATTACTATTGTAGCTATACCCGTTATTAATATTGTTGTGCCCCTATTTCCCCCATATTGTTATTATTGTGCCCCATAGAATCCCTTTATTGTTATTTTTGTGGCTTTATATTATTATTGTTAGGTCGGCTAGATTATATTGTGACTGCTTAGACTCCTATATATAGAAAGGAGGTTTTGTCATTTGAATCATCAAGAATTGTTCATTTATGTAATGTAAAGGAGGTTTCCCCCTCGAAGAGGCTGAATTCTAAGGCGTTGATCTATCTTTTCTATCTTTTCTTGAGCTAGTTTCATAACATTTGGTATGAAAGCTTTGGTTTCTAGGGTTTCGCTGCTCCAAACAGGTCATCGTGGCATTTTCGCTATAACTTTTTTCTGTGATGTTTCTGAAGTCGCAAAAAAACCCATTTGAGAAGAAATCTCTCTGAATCTTGGGTCCGACTTTCAGAGCTTTTTGCGCTATATTTGCGGAGATATGATCTGAGGAAGTTGGTCTTTTTGCAGACTCTTGAAATACATTCCAAACAGGTGACCTGGGGAAAATCGTCATAACTTTCTCTCTAGGGATCGGATTGAAATTTCGTAAGAAGGTACAAAAAGAGGACAAACTATAGTTTCTTGTATGCATTTTTCAGATCCAAAGGTCGAAACAGTGACTCATGGCACGTCGTACAAGTTCGCTCTACTGAACTAGTCTATAATCAAGTCACTGTGGGAGATTTTGCATAATTCTTTCTTGGAGAATCCAATTTGGGTCAGACTTGTGGCATTGGAAAGAGGACACGGAGGGCTACTAAAGATCACAAATTCAGAGCTAGATGATTGGAAAGTACAGAGATACATCAGAGGAAATATCGAGATCCTACAAAGTGAAAAAAGGTGTGTAGATTTTCTTAAATTTTTGCTTAAGCTTGGTTTGAAAAATTATTTTTAAGGAATTCAAAAGGCATAGTAGAGCATTATTATCAGTAACTGATGCCTAGAGGAAAGAAAATTCAAACACCCAGTAAGGAACCTAAAAGCTCTAGCATTACTCATGAAGAAGAGGAAGAAATGCAACATGATATATCAAAATTACAAGACCAAGTGCAACAACTGTCACTTGAACAAAAAGGAACAGAATCTAAGATGGATGGTTTAAAGAAAGATGTAGAAGCTAAGATGGATGGTTTAAAGAAAGGTGTAGAAGCTAAGATGGACTGTTTAAATAAAGGCGTAGAAGCTAAGATGATTGACGTGGAAGCTAAGATGGATGATTTGAAGATAGATTTCAAGACAGACATGGACGAATTGAAGATAAATATGAATAAGTTTCTACAAGAAATACTTACTAATGGTGAAAAGGTAGTAAAGGAAACTCATGATGCGAACAAAAGAAATGTTAATCATGATTCCATAGATTCTAATGTTGGATTGAAGACTCATCATCTTCCAAAAATCGATATGAGGAAGTTTGATGGCAAGGATCCCGCAACATGGATATTACAGATGGAGCAATTTTTCGATCTCAATAATGTGCAAAACACACAAAAGGTACGTATGGCAACTTTATATTTGGAACCAAATCAGTTTGTATGGTATCAATGGCTTTGCTCTCGTAAACAATTTATCACTTGGGCAATTTTAACGGAAGAATTGATAGCACATTATGAGGATACAAAAAGCAACACTTTTTTTAGCCAATTGATAAGTCTCAAACAAAAGGGTTCAATAATGGAGCACATTGAGGAGTTCGAAAAATTGATCATAAGGGTAAAAGATATTCTAGAGGAGCATAGGATTGATGTGTTCATAGGGTCTTTAAAGGATAATATCCAACATGATGTTTGCCTTTGGGAACTTGTTTCATTAGGGAAGGCATTCAGGTTAGCAAGAAAAATGGAAAGCAAAATTATGGCAACCAGGAAGCATACCACTCACAACTATAAAGACTGAAGTGTTGTTGCCCCTAGTCTTCCACAACCTATAAGGTTGACACCACAACAATTGGAAGAAAAAAGAGCAAAAGGGCTTTGTTACAGTTGTGATAGCAAATACACTAAAGGTCATAAGTGTGCTGAGAAGAAATTATTCTACATAGATTGTGAAGAGGAAGAAGAAAAGGAGCAAGAAAGGTCAAAAGAAGAGGATATACTCCAGGAACAAAGCCTAGCTGAAGAACAAATGAATCCGACCATATCTTGTAACGCATTGGTGGGAATTACCACTCCTCAAACCATCAAGATAGAAGGACAAATCAAGAAGAAAAAGGTAATAGTTTTGATTGATTCAGGAAGTACTCACAATTTTATCATTGTAAGGTAGCAAAAGAATTGAATTGCTTCTTATATCCAGCACCAGAGTGTCAAGTGATGGTTGCAAATGGAGGAACAATAAATTGCTCTGGAAAGTGCCATAATCTCAAGCTATTCCATGGGAGAATATGTATTGACTAGCCAATGCTTTCCATTCCAATGGGAGGTGCTGATGTTGTACTAGGAGTCCAATGGCTACAATCCTTGGGTACAATAGCTTTTAATTTTCAAGAACTTTTCATCAAATTTTCTACGGAAGGAAAGGAAGTTGAATTAACGGGTATTGCAGGGAAGCTAGGAAAGGTAATCAGCTCTAATGGTATGACAAATCTTCTAAAAAAGGAGCAAAGAGGTGTAATTGCACAATTATGCTCACTAGATGTTTCCACATCAGAATCATCTATTTCTCCAGATCTCCAAAAATTCGTGGACAATCATTAGAAGGTATTTGAGACTCCCAAGGTCTCCCACCTATGCGTGATCATGATCATTCTATTCATATGATTCCAGGAAGTGTTCCTCCGAACATCAGGCCGTATAGATATCCCTATGTCCAAAAGAGTGAAACTGAACATATGGTTGCAGAAATGCTAGAGGCTAGTAAAATTCAAACGAGTCAAAGTTCTTTCTCTGCTTCAGTAGTATTGGTGCACAAGAAGGATGGATCATGGCGCATGTGTCCGGATTATAGGGAGCTCAACAAGCTCACTATTAAAGATAAGTTTCCCATTCCTGTCATTGATGAACTACTAGATGAATTGCATGGATCAATTTACTTCACCAAGTTGGATCTTCGTTCAGGATATCATCAAATCAGAATGAAGATTGAAGACATTTTGAAAACAGCATATAGAACTCATGAGGGTCATTATGAATTTTTGGTCATGCCTTTTGGCCTTACCAATGCACCTTCAACATTTCAAGGTTTGATGAATTCAATTTTCAAACCATTCCTTAGAAAATTTTTAGTATTTTTTGATGATATACTAATATACAACAAGTCTTGGAAGGATCATGTTGAACATGTTGACAAGGTGCTACAACTATTGGAGGAGAAACAACTATATGCAAAAAGATCCAAATGTTTATTTGGAGTACAAGAGGTGGAATATCTGGGTCATATTGTATCTCATTAAGGAGCTAAGGTAGACCCTAGCAAAATTAAAGCCATTAAGGAATGGAAAATCCCCATATCCATAAAGCATCTTCGAGGATTTATCAAGTTAACAGGGTATTATCACAAGTTTGTTAAGAATTATGGGAGAATAGCAGCACCTCTAACAACATTATTGAAGAAAGATGCATTTTCATGGACTCCAGAAGCAAAAAATGTGTTTGAACATCTTAAAGAGGCAATGTGCCAAGCACCAGTCTTAGCTACACCAGACTTCACAAAAACCTTTATTGTGGAATGTGATGCTTCAGGAAATGGAATTGGTGTTGTTTTAATATGCAAGATGAAAGACCCATTGCTTTTGAAAGTCGTCCAATCAAGGGAAAGTTTTTAAGCAAATCTATTTATGAGAAGGAAATGTTGGCAATACTCCATGCACTTAAGAAATGGCGACCCTACCTAATGGGAAGACACTTCAAGGTAAAAACAGATCATGATAGCCTTGAATACTTTTTAGAACAAAGATTATCCTCTAAAGATTAACAAAAGTGGGTCACAAAGATTTTTGGTTATGACTTTGAAATCATCTACAAAAAAGGGAAGCAAAATGTGGTGGCAGATGCACTCTCAAGAAAGGATGAGGATGTGGAAGCATTGTTGTGCGCCATTTCTATTATCCAACCAGATTGGATAAACAAAGCAAACGAGGAATGGAAGAATGACGAAGAAGTTTGGACACTTATTCAAAAGTTACAACAAGATTCCAGTACGTCTGATACATTTAGATGGCAAAATGATTCATTATGGAATTGCACACTTCTCCCTCAGGAGGGCACTTAGGATTTTAAAAAACTTACCACGTGGTTAAGAAAGAATTCTTTTGGGATGGCCTTAAATTAGATATTCAAAAATTTGTGACGGAATGTTTGGTTTGTCAACAAAATAAAGTTGAAAAAATTAAGACACCGGGTCTATTACAACCTTTATCCATTCCAAGCGAATGTTGGGAGGAGGTTTCAATGGATTTTATCACAGGTTTTTACCCAGTTTGAGGGAAGTGTTCATCTGGTGGTAGGTTGATAGACTTACAATATGCACACTTTTGTGCAATTTCATCCATTTTAAAGCCAATACAATTTCTACTACATTTATGGGAAAAACAAGTTCAAAAGCTACAGAAACCCAAAGATTATTGTAAGTGGACAGGAGTCCCATTTTTCACTGGGAAGTTTTGGAGAGAATATTTCTTTGTCTTGGTACTCAGTTAGCTCATAGGCTCATCTTGATTCTCCTCAATCTGATGGGAAAATTGAGATAGTTAAACAAAATGTTGGAAGGATATCTTCGCTGCTTTGTATTTGATAAATAGACACAATGGGTCAAATGGTTGCCTCTGGCTAAATGGTGGTATAACACTTCCTTCCATATAGCAAAAAAAATGACCCCATTTATGGAACTTTATGGATATCAACAACCATCCATCACATCGTATTTAAGAGAAAATTCTAAGGTTCAAGTAGTGGAACATCACATCGAACATCAACAACAAGTCCTCCAACTCTTAACGGATACCCTCGTGTTGGCACAAACTAGAATGAACCAACAGGCATATGAACATTGCGGTGAAAGAAGTTTTGATGTAGGTGATTGGATATTCCTATGGCTACAACCATATAAGCAAATGTCTGTCAAGCAAGCTAAGAAGGATAATAAATTATCACCAAAGTATTATGGTCCATACAAGGTGTTGCAAAAGATTGGTGCTATGGCATACAAATTGGAGCTTCCTACAACTTCTCGATTGCACCCAGTTTTCCATGTTTCATGTTTAAAGAAGGTTATAGGCGACAAGATCCTCGTTCAAACAATATTGCCTGAACTTGACGAGGAAGGAAAAATTATATTGGAACTAGAAGCAATCACGAAACAAGAACTCAACATCTACGAAATCGATCAAATTTGGAGTATCTTATCAAGTGGAAGAACTTATCCACTGTAGATTCCACATGGGAGGATGAGAATTTTATATAGAAGCATCTAGAACTACTCAAGAGTTGAGGACAAAACCTTTTTGAAGGAGAGGGGCATGTTGGGTCCCTATAATACTACTGATTACCCCATTACCATTGTAGTTATATCCCTTATTAATATTGTTGTGCCCCTGTTGTCCCCATATTGTTATTACTGTGCCCCATAGAATCCCTCTATTGTTATTTTTGTGGCTTTATATTATTATTGTTAGGTCGGTTGGATTATATTGTGACTCATTAGACTCCTATATATAGAAAGGATGTTTTGTCATTTGAATCATCCAAGAATTGTTCATTTATGTAATGTAAAGGAGGTTGCCCCCTCGAAGAGGCTGAATTCTAAAGTGTTGATCTATCTTTTCTATCCTTTTCTTGAGCTGGTTTCATAACAGATAGGGTGTATTACTTTTAATTTTTAGGTTATAAGTTATAAAATGCTTCTGGATTTGCTCAATACTTTTCCATGATTCTCTGGAGTTGCTGCAACCCCAAACCTCATAGCCATATAAGATAACAGGAGTGACTAAATTTTTAAAGAGGAACTTCTTTTTATCCCACATTATGAGGTTTTCTGCTTTATAATTATTTTCAAGACCAAAATAAGCTTTCCAACCCCCATTAATCCTTTTCTCAATGCTATGATTCCAGTTGAGCTTGTGATGAATATAAATTCCTAGGTACTTATCAGAATACACTTCCTCCAAGTTATTATTGTCATACATAAAATTAACGTAAGTGTCCTTCTTGGATTTGATAATCATAACTTTTGTTTTGTCAGTGTTAACAATTATACCCATGGTAGAGCAGAAATCCTTAAGAAGTCTGAGTTTCTTGTCAAGATCAGATGGGCACCTTGTGAAAAGAATAATATCGTCAACACAGAGAAGAAGGATGATGACTATCCTAGCTAAGATTGTGACATCACATCTTGCTTCCTCTAAATAGCCTTCAAGCTTATCAATGTAAATGCCAAATAGGGTAGGGGAGAGGGGGAAGAAGAAAAATAAACAAACCTCAAAAGAGAAATCAGATAAAAATGAATATAGTGACAAAATTATTAATATAGTAATAACATGAATTAAATAATAATAATGATTAGTATAATAGTTTTACAAAATAGTGTTACAAAATAGTAAAAAATAGAACATAAAACAAACAAACAAACAAATAATATAGTGATAACATGAATTAAATAATGATAATGATTAGTATAATAGTCTTACCAAAATAGTAAAACATAAACATTAAAACAAACAAACAAACAAACAATACAGTAATAAGATGAATTAAAATTATTAATATAGTAATAACATTATTAATAATTAAGAGCAAGTAATTGCTCAGGCTCAGTACCTTGACCTTGTCTATACGCAGTCAGGTACATTACATGAAAAAATCCTTGACCTTCCAAAACACAATAAGATAATTGTAGCTCCTTCAAGGTCTCATGTCGCTGATGGTATGATTGGTTCAGTTAATACCAAAAGTAAAAAGAAATCTTCAAAGAATTCTTCTCCTATTATAACTTTACCAGATTCCCTGACAGGAGACTCTTCCACTAAATTCCTGCAGATATCCATGTTGTAGAATCATCTATGGCCAAATCAAAATCCGGTGGTAAAAGGAAGCGGAAGAAGAAAAATAAACAAACCTCAAAAGAGAAATCAGATAAAAATGAATCTAGTGACAAAATTATTGATATAGTAATAACATGAATTAAATAATAATAATGATTAGTATAATAGTTTTACAAAATAGTGTTACAAAATAGTAAAACATAGAACATAAAACAAACAAACAAACAAATAATATAGTGATAACATGAATTAAATAATGATAATGATTAGTATAATAGTGTTACAAAATAGTAAAACATAAAACATAAAAAAAACAAACAAACAAACAATACAGTAATAAGATGAATTAAAATTATTAATATAGTAATAACGTTATTAATAATTAAGAGCAAGTAATTGCTCAGGCTCAGTACCTTGACCTTGTCTATACGTAGTCAGGTACATTACATGAAAAAATCCTTGACCTTCCAAAACACAATAAGATAATTGTAGCTCCTTCAAGGTCTCATGTAGCTGATGGTATGATTGGTTCAGTTAATACCAAAAGTAAAAAGAATTCTTCAAAGAATTCTTCTCCTATTATAACTTTACCAGATTCCCTGAGAGGAGACTCTTCCACTAAATTCCTGCAGATATCCATGTTGTAGAATCATCTATGGCCAAATCAAAATCCGGTGGTAAAAGGAAGCGGAAGAAGAAAAATAAACAAACCTCAAAAGAGAAATCATATAAAAATGAATCTAGTGACAAAAGTATTAATATAGTATACCATGAATTAAATTTTTTAATATAGTGATAACATGAATTAAATAATGATAATGATTAGTATAATAGTGTTACAAGATAGTAAAACATAAAACATAAAACAATCAAACAATATAGTAATAACATGAATTAAAATTATTAAGATAGTATTAACATGAATTAAATAATGATAATGATTAGTATAATAGTGTTACAAAATAGTGTTACAATATAGTAAAACATAAAACATAAAACAAGCAAACAATATAATGATAACATCAATTAAAATTATTAATATAGTAATAACATGTATTAAATAATGATAATGATTAG
>APFE030448610.1:85786-123458 GCA_000404065.3 Pinus taeda | reverse complement strand
TATTTGCAATAATTAGTTTAAAGAAGAAAAATTACATTGCCAAAATAAATGTGACTTTTTACAAGCTTCATAGACAAAATCTAAAATATTATGGGATGAAAGAATGCCACTTTGTGATATTAATAGAATGGAGAATGAAAATTAATATCACTTATATACTTGTGAAACACATAAATCTCAATTTAAAAATGTATTTACCATATAATTTTCATAACTCCTTAACTCATCGAACTAGCAGAATTTAGAGAAGCTTTTAGGTCAATATTTGTGACTTAATTTCGATAGATTAGATATAGTATATATATATATATTTATATATTTATATTATATATATTATATTATATATAAATATATATATATATATATATAGAATGGTTTTGAGGTTGCAAGATTGGCCATAATCTTGAATGAGTGGCATAGCTTTGGTATTCAAAAAATGATTTTAATACATGCCTAGAGCAATGTGTTTCATATCTAAACATTGTTAGACATGTTTTCAATCTTTAAGGATCAAAGTTTTCAAAGACCCAAAAACATAGAAGGCAGTTTTGTGAAACTAAAAAAAATAACAACGAAGATCAAAAGGGGCCTACACAGATTCAAATATTCCAAGGGATGGCTAGTTCAAGACTCTTTCAAAATACTGGAAATACTATTTTCAACCCAACAAAATCATTCTCATGGGAAAAGTGCAGAAATAAAATCTGCTATGGAGTCTCTTTTGCCATGTGAACTTATTTAATAAATTCTAAATAATCAACCTAAAAAGGTATAACTTGAGATACAAAATTTAATACTTACATGGAAAATCTCTCCAATTTTTTGAGATGATATAAAGATGCTCACAAATGGTATATATAATATAATTTTATCTAATATTATAAATTAATCTACTTTTATAAAAATATTTTATATACATCTATATCTATATATATATATATATATTTTATATAATGTTTTATATATAAATGAGAGAATTTTATTTACAGACAAATGTTGTGATTTAAGCACAGGAAAATTACACAGTGGAAGTTTGTAAATAAAAAAAATTCTAGTTATGATTGCTTAACTAAAACATAGTTGTTTAAAAGAATGAGAATAATTTTTTTTTAATGGAAAGACCAAATTTCATTAAATTACATGGTCATGGTGAGGAGGCACTAGAACTATTTTGTAAAATGCAACACACAGGCACAAAACCAAACCAGTTCACTTTTTCTAGTATTTTGAGTGCATGTGCAGGGGCGTCATCTTTGGGATAGGGTAAGAAGGTTCATACTTATATTGTCAAAACAGGATTTGAATCAGATATCTTTGTAGGGAATTCATTTATAGATGCCTATGCCAAATGCAAAAGCATCGATGATGCAAGTGGAATATTTGACAACACGATTGAATGAAATATTATTTCATGGAATGCAATAATTGCAAGATATTCTCAAAGTGTTGTCTCTGAGAATTTCGTGGCACTCTTTTTCCAAATGCTACTAACAAGGCTAAAGTTGGACCAATTTACCTTTGCCAGTGTTCTTAGTGCATGTGAAAACTTAAAAACTTTGGAACAGGCCAAGCAAGTGCAGGCTCATATCGAAAAAATTGGATTTATAGAGGCAGATGTCGTTATGGGAAATACACTAATCGATGTGTATACAAAATGTGGGAGTATAGAAGGTGCATGAAAAGTTTTTGATGAGATGCCCAAGCTAGATATGTTCTGATGGATTGAAATGGTTGTGGGATATGGCCAGCATGGTCATGACAGCGATGCCTTACAACTCTTTGAGGAAATACAGTAGGCAGGCATAAAGCCAAATGATACTACATGCTTCCAGCCAGATAGGGTTAGTGAAAAAAGGGTTGCATTACTTCGATTCTATGCATAAAAGTATGGCATAAGAGCAAGAGAGGAGCACTATGCCTATGTTTTTTACCTTCTTAGTCGAGCTAGATAACTGGATGAGGCTCATAATTTTATTAACAAAGTACCATTTGAACGTGGTCCTCTTGTATGGAGAACTATGTTTAGTTCCTGTAGGAAACATGGTAATTTGGAGTTAGGACAAGACAAAGCAGAGCAAATTCTTGATCTTGAACCTCACAGGGCTTCAACATATGTATTACTATCAAACATATATGCTACTACTAGTAGGTGGGATGATGTAGCTAAGGTTAGAATATTGACGAAGGATAGGGGCCCTAAAATGGAGCCATGATGTAGCTGAGTTGAAGTGAAGAACAAAATTCATACATTCTTTGCAGGAGATAGATAACACCTACAAACAAAGGAGATCTATCAGAGATTGGAAAGCTTGATTTTGTAGATGAAGAGGGCTGGCTATGTGCTAAACATACATTTTGTTCTGCAAGATGTGGAGCAAGTGCAGAAAGAGCATTCTCTTTACCAACACAGTGAGAAGCTAGCTATTATTTTTGGGATTATTAATACACCTATTGGGACACCCCTCTAGATTATCAAAAATCTACGTGTGTGTGGTTATTTCCACGCTACTATCAAGTTCATATCCAGAATTGTAGGGTGAAAAATTGTAGTTAGGGATGCAAATTTCTTCCATCCTTGGAACAATGGGCTATGTTCTTGTGGGGACTACTGGTGACTTAATGGATTACCATGCTTTCTTGGATAAAAAATTAAAACTGAATGTTGTTTCTATCCATTTGAATTACGTGATGGGCAAAGAAAACATGGCTTTTTAATTTCTGTCCAAATTGAGCAAGGCTTTGTTGAGATATGATTCTTACACAAATAGTAATTGCATTGGAATTCAAGTACAACTACAACACAAGACTCAATCGTCTCTACCATGGCATTTGCTATTGGACTAGATTCTTTGGTGCCTGAACACAGTTGTATTTGTTATACAGGAAAGCACTAGAAAAAGGATCTCTATAAGAGAAGAATGTCAATAACGTGCTCTATAGTGAAAAATGAGAATCAAATTTTTCAAAGTTTTAGAGGTCTAAGGGACTTGTCACAAACTAGTCAATATAAGACATGGCTTTTAGATCAATTTGGAGTTCTCCGCGATGGGCAGAGACCTTGTAGAGGAGTTATTGCAACTTTGGAATAGCTAGTGCAAATTGGCATAAAGATAGTAATTATCAGTAATTCTTCAAGACGTGCATTGACAACATTTGAGAAGATGAGGAAACTAGCGGGGAATTGACACATTAGTATCTTCTGAAGAGGAATGACCCATGGTTTGTAGCTCTAGTTCAATGTTGCATTCATATGACATGGTGAGAGTGAGGTGTGATATCTCTTGAGGGACTTTAGGAATGAAATATGAACAATTGGGTGGAAAAGTAAGATGGATGGGGAAGCTAGACCAATTCATTTACAAAGATGCAAAAGAAATGGTTGGGGTTGATGCTGCAAAATGTATTGTAGTGGGAGACTCTCCCCATCATGATATTCTAGGTGCAAATAATTCAGGTATTCAGTTATTTTTTGTGGCTAGGGGTATACACGCCAGTGAGGTTGGAATAAATCAATTTGGAATGGTTCCAGATGAAGCAACAGTTGAAGCTCTTGCCCGCTCAGATAATGCCCATCCTTCATATGTCATTCTTTCTTTTATATGGTGATTGGAATATCATTCGCATTGTTCTCATAATTCACTTTCTTTTGTGTTAAGGAAATGGGTACACTGAAATGCACTACTCTCATAATATCATTTTAACATCTCTCACAAAAGAATCTACTCTATTATTTTGTTTTTTTCTCATGGATTAATCATGCGACAATAACTTGTATGCATGAAATCACATTCTAGATGTGTAAATTTTGAATTTCCTTATTCAGTGAATGGAACATATATTTATCTGGTTGCTCACACTCTTTAATACTTGACTATGTGCATCTACCATGGCACAGAGAAGTTGTAAACATCTTGAACGTTTTCTTGTTTGCATATTTATGAAATATTGAGTAGGTAAGTTTATCAGTTGCGCTCAAGTTGGAAGACTTGCCATGCAACAACCCATGTTTTTGGTAGACATACTCAAAAATCTGAGACACGGAAATGTGAGACTATGTGATAGTCGAGGTAATATACAACATATATGAAGCTTTGCTGAAAGTAGTGGAAGAAAAGGTATCTTGACAGTGATGAGAGACATTCGATTCACTATGTATAACATAATAGAAGGTATACAATAATATGGTGACAATGGTTTTTAGATATGTTAATTACAGGTTCACATCCTAAATAAGTCCTGTTCTATTTTAATTCATGACAGGTATACCTTGCTTGAATTTTTTTTTTGGCTGAAATTTTCTTTTCTATATTAATACGGAGTAGTCTTCAAAGGACTATTGTGCATATCAGTCATGGAATTCTAAACTGATCCTAATATACTGAGAGTAAGGTGGAGAAATTAGTTCCACATACTTTTTATAAAAAAAAAATAGTGGAGACTTGTGTCTAGTGGGTCTTGGGTCCAGATTTTGAACCCGCTTTGATATCACATGTAATGCTCCATCCTAGGGTCCTCTAATAGAGCTAAATTCTCTAATTTCAAATACAATAAAATGAGAAATAATTTATTTCTAACTAAAAATTTAATCGATGATAATTTACCATTAAAATTTATTTCCTACAATTAAATAATGAGCATTTCATTTCAATCACTTACATGAGTAATATATAAATAGAGGAATACTTTTTCTGATAGTCTGGTTGAGATGCCCTTGAGCTCTTGATCCTACTGGGATGCTCCTCTTGACTACCGACTAAATTTACCTCCCAGCCAACTAAGAAGTATTTCCTAGCCCAGAAAACCTCCACAGGTTCCCGAACCCTCTGAGCCCAAGTCCAACCAGATGTAGTGTGTCTGAGATAAACAATACTCTCCTTCCCTCCCTTCTATCTTCCCCACCTTACTCTTAAAAAAATCTTCCAAAACCACAACCAAACCAAAACCAAAAGCAAGACCAATGATCCCCTCTCCTCCCCTCATCCTTCCCCTTTTATGCCCCCTTGTCCTCTCCATCTCAACCACCTCTCATTAATGGCATAACTACCCTCTCATCCTTACATTTGACTTTTCTTCTCTCAAGTAAATTTGAGAGGATAGTTTGGGGATGAGATATGAATATATAATTTGGTAATTAATTGGAGAGGACCATGTCTTCTCCCAAGTAAATTTGAGAGGACAATTTGGAGATGAGATCTGAATATATAATTTGGTAATTAATTGGAGAGGACCATGTCTTCTACCAAGTAAATTTTAGAGGACATTTTTGGGATGAGATATGAATATATAATTTGGTGATTAATTGGAGAGGACCATGTCTTCACCCAAGTAAATTTGAGATGAGATATGAATAGATAATTTGGTAATTAATTGAAGAGGACCATGTCTTCTCGCAAGTATATTTGAGAGGACATTTTGGGGATGAGTTATGAATATATAATTTGGTAATTAATTGGAGAGGACCATGTATTCTCTCAAGTAAACTTGAGAGGACATTTTGGGGATGAGATATGAATATATAATTTGGTAATTAATTGGAAAGGACCATGTCTTCTCCCAAGTAAATTTGAGAGGACATTTTGGGGATGATATATGAATATTTAAATTGGAATAAATGGAAGGTGACCATATCCTATCAAAATTTAAATTTCAGAAGGTAAGTTGCGAATTGAATAATAACAATATTTATATCAGTAATAAATTTACAGTTTCACCAATGTAGGTATGTACCAATATTTCTTGATAAATAAGTCAATATTTTAAGGTAATTCAAACACTAGAAAAATTTGCATGATAAGATTAAGTAGGCATTTACAGGTTCACAGGGCTATCAGATTCGAAGAGGAGAAGGCAATGCAAGTTTCTCTTGAGAGGGAGCTTCATCAACATGTGGTTGAGGATATTTTGGCTCCTAAGGTTTAGGAGCCTCAGATTGATGTGCAGAAGCCACATGCAAAGGATTAGGGAGTGTAGAAATCTGCTCAGAAAGAATCTTCAAGAGATGGGAGAAAGCACACCAGAGAGGCAGACAGATTATTGTAAGATGCTAGAGAGAATGTGGGAGCACCCACATCATAGTGTAGATAGAGGTGGTCACTTGATAGGTACACTAGATACATGGCTCTTATGAGGTTATGTGTTGGGAAAAGAACCATATTCCTTTGAGGAAGCAGTGCAACAACCAATTTGGATGATGCCATTGTGGAGGAATATGAATCCATAGTTTGTAATAGTGTTTGGGATGTGGTGCGAAGAGTAGAGGATAAATCCATGGTGTGGTCCCGTTGGCTTCACAAAGTAAAGCAAGTTGTAGATGGTAGGGGTGGAAAATCGTAAGGATAGATTTGTGGCCCATGACCTTTCATAGGTAGAGGGGATTGACTATAATGAGAGTTGTTCTCCTATTGCAAGTTACTCGTTGATCAGATATATATTGGCACTATCAACACAGATGGGTTGGAAGAAACATCAGATGGATGTGAAGACAACCTTCCTTAATGGCACATGTTATCACTCGGCTGGGACAGGTTAGGCTATATCAACCTTCAACCAAATGTAACTATTTTTAACCAAATTTACACTGGAATTTAGTCCTTCCAACCTGAGAGAGCTCTCTCAAAATATTTATAAAATGACTTGTGATAAACTCAAATTTCATATGACTAACTCTCATCTCTTTTTGTGATTTTGTAGGTGAAAAAAATGTGATGACTCTGACAATTGGGCATGGAGTCAAGTTAAAATAGATTATGATCAACAACAATGTTTAATGGAATTTGAGGCATCTATGGCTTTAAAATTAATACAAATGAACACTCACAGTGGTACACAGTAAATGAGGGAAATTGGAGTTGTCTGAAAAATTTCCAAGTAACCAAGATACTATGTAAAACTAATAGCAACATAATAAAAAAAACTCATAAAATACATAATAAGAATCTAAGGTACAAAAATAGAGTGCTTCATATGTTCTATTACAAGAACAAAATATTACAGAAGGTTAGTTTCTCACATTCCAAATCAACCCTTCTCAGAGTAAAAAATATACTTATTTATAGAGAAAGATATCTTTACATAATCTTGCCACCTCAGCGTGGCTCAATCCATTTTTCTAAATACCCATTCCTATCTGATGAGTAAAAATTTGAGACTTCATAGGATTTTTTGTTACAAAAAAGTTTGAATACAACAATGTTTTCCTTTATCTTCAATTTTAGCTTGCCACTTCAAAACTATGTCTCGAGGACTAAAATTTTCTTCTTTGGTATTTTTGTCAAAAGTATTTTTAATTATGTTCTGAGATTGCTGATGATTGTTGTAGACTTCTTCTCTTTTTTCCTACAGAGCAATTAGTTGGTTGATCCTCCTTTGGATAACATTCGGTTCTTCTTCTAGTTCCTAGAACAGTTTCATGACCAAAACTCCGAACTAGGAATAATAGTTTCAGTTCCATAAACTAACTCATAAAGAGAAACTCCTATAGATATTTTAGTACAAATTATGTTATCCCATAGGGAAATTTGATCTTTAAATGCCATGACCTTTTACTTTCCTGCAAAATATTCTTAATGATTCTTACTATAGTTTTGTTTGATGATTCAGCTAAGCCATTACCTTGGGGGTAATAAGTTGTAGAATGGACAAGAGCGATATTATATTGGTTACAAAAACTTACCAACCTCTTTGATTTGAAATCTAGGGCATTATCAATGATGATCTTCATTGGGCAGCCAAATATTGACATGATGTTATTTTCCAGAAATTGAATAATGACTACATATGTAGCTTGCCTTGTGAGAATAACTTCAATCCACTTTATGAAGAAACCATTGGCTATTAGGATCCACCAATGCTGGCCTAAAGATGTAGGTTGTATTTTGCCAATAAAATCTAGCCCCCACTGCTAGAAAGGGGCTTCAACAAAAATGGGCTTCGAAGGCGATGAGAGTAACTTCCTTTTTCCTTCAAATATTTGACATTCATGACAAGAAGAAACCTTTATGTATGCATCTCTGAACGTTGAAGGCCAATAAAATCCTGTTATAAGTATCTTATTTGCTATTGCTCTCCGATAATGATGTCCTCCACAATCACATTGATGAAAGTCTTCGATCATCTTTTCAACTTCATCTTCCAATAGAAGATTAAGAAGTATTCCACTTGAATCTTTCTAATACAAACATTTATTCAACACACAATATCTCACTAATTTCAACGTGACAAATCTAGATTTTGATTTTGTTAATTCATGAGGAGATCTATGATTTTGTATTAAAAAGATAACATCTTTTTACCAATATAACATTGCAAACTTTTCTTCAACAGAGATCAGATTGAGTTAATATGTCCTTTATTACAGCATTAGGTACATGGGCAATAATGTCTGAATGAATGACATACGCTCTAAAATATTTAAGAGCTTTCACTAAAGCATATGCTTTATTTTCCATGATGTTATATTTCAATTCAAAATTTCCAAGTGTTCTACTGAAAAATGAAATAGGTTGTTCATGACCTTGTTGTCCTTTCTGCAACAATACTCCAGCAATTGTGTGTTCTAAAGAAAAATTAAAAACAAGTAATTGCTTTGAAAAAACAGGATTTATAAGGACTAGAGTCTGAGTAAGAGAATTTTTTATTTCTTCAAATGAATTTTTAGCCTCTGTTGTCCATTTAATATCACAATCTTTCCTAAGAATATTTGTCATGTGTTTCACAATTTCTGCAAAGTTAGCATCAAACCTTCTCACAAAATTGACATTGCCTGAAAAAGATTGAATTTATTTTCTATTTCTAGGCAGACCAATTTTCTGGATGGAGAAACCCTACTTGGATCAATCCTAATTCCTTCATTTGATATAATATGACCCAACAATTTTCCCTTTGTCAAAGAAAAAATAATCTTAGTATGACTTAGAGAAATACCAAATTTTCTAGATTTTTGAAAGACTCTATCCATGTGCTTGAGATGGTTTTATTCTTTTTTAGAAAACATAATAATATCATCCAAATATACCACTATAGACATGTTTATCTCATATTCAAATGCAATATCCATACCTCTCTGAAAAGTTCCTTGTGCATTCATAACTCCAAAATGCATCTTTGCATACATAAATGTTCCCTAGGTTGTGGTAAATTTTTTCTTCTCTTGATCATCACCATGTACAAATATCTGATTGTAGCCTGAGAAACCATCTAACATCGACATCCTTTGTGATCCTACAATGCTCTGCAAAATATGATCCATTTTGGGAAGTGGATAATTATCTTTTAATGAAGCTTTATTCAAATTCCTTAAATGAATGCATATCCTAATTTCCCCATTCTTCTTTCTCACGGGCACCATGTTACCTAGCCACTTGGAAAATATCAATGGTACTATGATCTTTGCTTCAAACAACTTTTTAATCTCCTTTTCAATCAATGGCAAGGGAAATGGATTTATCCTTCTTAATTTCTTCTTGAAAGGTTTTTCATTTTATTTTATTGGTATGGTATGCTTAATAACATTTGGATCATAGCTTTTCAAATCAGCATAAATGCATGCAAAAATATCTACGTATTTCTTCATCAAAACTAGATATTATTTGGACAACTTTACATTTTTTGGATTTTTTGCACTACTAAGATTATAAGTCTCAACCTCCTCATCATTAGATTTCATCTTCGGATTTTGAGCCACATCATTCTGGTCAAATAACATCTCAAGAGGAATTAGTCTCTTTGGAATACAATTGTTTTTTAGCTGAAAAACTTTGGTATTGGCTTTTGTTTCAGCAACGATGTTTTGTTGGTCAACTTGAATAGATTCAAGTTCTTCTTTCAATTCCAAGAAATTTCCGACTTGCTGATCTTTATCAAACACCTACCAATTTATTATATTATCAGGTATAGCAGGTCTATGCCTAATTTCAACTTCATATTTATTGTTGGATTGAATTGGGGTTGAAAACAAACTTGCTAAAATAGCCAAAGAATCTGCAATAATGTTCTATTCTCTAGGCTTGATGGTGAAATTATACTCTTCAAAATTTTCCAGTAATTCAAGAATGAGATTTATGTATGCTCTCATTCTAACATCCTTGGTTTGATAGGTGTTGTTAACTTGTTTTATGATCAATTCAGGATCACCAAAAACAATTTTTTTCTTTGCACCTAAATCATTCAAGACTTCTAAACCCAAAACTAATGCTTCATATTCTGCCATATTGTTTGTGAAATAAAAATTGAGTTTGTAATAGAAAAAATTACTTTCATCTCCCGGGCTAATTATCCATATGCATGCACCAGCTCCATCTCATCTTTTAGCACCATTAAAGCTCATTTGCCACCACCCTATACTATCAATTTTTTCAATTTACTACTCATTTTTGCATGCTGATATTATGTGTGGTTGGTGATTTCATTAAAGAGTATAGATGAGCCCAATTCAGTATCCATTGCATATACTGGAAATTTTTGAGGTTTGTCTTTGTTTTATAACCATATATTTGATCGTAGACTCTCTGTATAATCTTGTTTGTTCATCAAAAACCGGGATAGTAGCATAAGACATATCCATCTGAATGGTTCATTTGACTTTGGCATCCCATGATCTTGATAGCATTATGCCGAAATTTGGTGGAATATCAACCACAATAATATGCATCAATATATTCTTAGTAGGAATTTGACTTAAAGCAACAACCACATCTTTAATTAGACCTATACATTTAACACTTTTTGAATAAAATGAGAACAAGTCTTTGTATGACTTAGTTATGTCCAAACCCAATCTTTCCATGGTGATCTTAGGCATTAAATTGTGTGATTCCCCTTAATCTAATGTAGCATTATGTATTGTCATGTTATCAATGTTTAAACTCACAAAGAAAGGTAGTACCTCTTCATTTTGCTCATCTTCTTCCCTAGGCCCTAGGAACATAGTAGGATGATCTTCATGCAAATTCAAAATGTAAGATGATCCAACTTCAATATTAAGCATTATAACAATTTTCTTTCTGTATTCGGTAACTTTATTATTTCTCCAAAGGTAACAAAAATCTTTACCTTTGATATTTCATTCTCCAAGTTGAAAATTGGTTTTGTCTTCTGAACTTCTTTTGCAGGGGTTTCTTTCTTCTGTTCTGTAACCTTTGGAGCATCTTCCTTAGGATGATTTTTAGTTGTATCTACAGGAACATTTCTCTTTCTCAAATTATATTGATTTTGCATCTCTAGAATAACATGTTGATAGCCTTATAAGTATTTTGATTGTGGCTTAGTTTCATCACCATGCAAGTCATTATAACACTCATCATGTTCTTCCTTTGTTAAAAACATTCCTTTCTCATCTTCATCGAGACAATGAATGATATATTCTCAGACTTTCGGTGGCATTTCCTCATCATCTACTGGGTTTTGATGGAGAAAAAGGCCTAAGTTGTTGGTTAGGTTTATTTCTCTGTTCTCTTTGCCTCTATTGGATTTGAACCCTTCTGAAGTTTGGATTTCTAACTTGCGTCTTAGGTTGTGCAACACGAGGACTATTTCCTAGGGCTAATATATCCACAAGTATTTCCACTGTTATCATCGTGGTATCAAATTTATCATCAGAAGAGGTGGAAGGTTGTTCTTCCTCCCTTAACTTTGCTTGAGCAACTTTAGATATTTTTGTTGCAACCATATACACTTCCACTTTCATAGCATCATGCTACATGTTAGCTAAGGTTACGGATTATCTCTCTCTTAGTACGATGGAAAACTCATAATCAAAGGCTTTAGCATAGTGTAACTTAGCAGTCCCTGGGGGAGGCTTAATTTTAGCAAGAAAGGAATTATAGACTTTATTGAAACTTTTTGAAAAATATTGCATTGATTCATGGTGGACCTTATTCAAATTATTATATTCAATTAAGGCTTGTACGGGATTAGCTTTACTTCCCCATTTTCTTAATAAGGAATCTTCTAATTCCTTCCAATCATGTAAACCTCCAAGGGTTAGAGCTTGAAACTTTTTTTAATCTCACCAATGAAACTCTGTACAAACATTCTCATTTTATCATCTTCATAATCTGCCCCTCTAGGTCTATAAAGTCACTGAACTGGTCAACCTGTTGTTTTGAAGTTATCCCCTCTTCACTTCCAAAAGTTTTTATTCTACTGGGGTACCATTGTGGTAAGTCATGAAGTACAACAAGTAAAACAAGAGGAGCATATCTAGCAGGGGCTGCCATAGTAGAAATTCCAACAGGAAGGGTAAAAATGAAACTGGTAGTGGTAGTGATGAAAGAAGATGTACTTGAAGGGGATTTAGTGGGAGAGGCTTTTGTTTTTGAAGTAAAGGTACTTCTTTCTGGTAATGGAAAACCAATTTCTTTTCTTGAAAAAAGTTCAAAAGGATTAAATTCTTTTATTTTCTCTAAAGACTCTTGTTCAAGTGACAATCCTTATGCAACAATTTCCCAAAACCTATCTCTAACTTCATTTGGAACCTCAAAAGTAGAATCTAACCCTAGTTTTGGTAAATCATTCTTTGATTTAGATCTGAGCAATATAGGATTATATTCTTCATCAAATCTAATGCCTTCAATATCTTGAATATCTCTAGAGGGAAATGAGGTAGATCATAAGAGAAATGAAGTACCTAATTTTGATGAGCTAGCATCTTTTCTAAGAATTTTTCCTCGATGATCAACTATTTATGGTGGATTAGGGTTTAGATTTCTCATCGTATGAATATTCTTGGAAGCCACCTTTAAGGTTAAAATACTAGTAGAGTAGCCAAGGTATAAATTCTACCTTGAACATTCTCATCTCCTACTACTTTTAAGAGCTCAACATTTGAAATGAAACATTTAGGAAGATATAACTTTCACACGCCCGATAGATGCACCAACATGTTATCACTCAGCTGGGATAGGTTGGGCTATATCAACCTTCAACAAAATGTAACTATTTCAAACCAGATTTAGACTAGAAGTTAGTCCATCCAATCTAAGAGGGCTCTCTCAAAATATTTATAAAATGACTTGTGATAAACTCAAATTTTAGATGACTAACTCTGATCTCCTTTTGTGATATTGTAGGTGAAGAAAAATGTGATGACTGCCACCATTGGGCATGGAATCAAGTTAAAACATATTATGATCAACAACATTGTTTAATGGAAGCTGATGCATCTATGGCTTTAAAACTGATACAACTGAACACTCACAATGATACACAGTAAATGAAGGAAATTGGAGTTGTATGACAAATTTCCAGGTAATCAAGATACTATGTAAAACTAATAACAACAGAATAAAAAATAATCATAAAATCCATAACAAGAATTTGAGGTAGAAAAATAAAGTGCCGCTGATTTTCTATTACAACAAAAATATTACAAAAGGCCAATTTCTCACATTCGAAATCAACACTTCTTAGAGTAGGAAATATAATTACTTATAGAGAAAGATATATTTACATAATCTTGCCACATGGGCCTTATTTAATCAATTTTTCTAGAGACACGTTCCTATCTAATTAATAAAGCTTTGAGACTTCATAGGAATTTTTGTTACAACAGAGTTTGAATACAAATGGGAGTCGTATGGACTATTACAATAATTTAAAGCATGACACTGTATTCATGGAAACTTGAACATTTGGCTCTTCAATTTTGTTGTTAAAACGTGTTGAAATGTTCCATTACTATTCCACTGTGTCTCTGCCCTATTTTCTTGCTACCTCTTTAATGACCATGCCACTGGATATTTGCCAAAAAACACCTGTGTTGTCTCATAGAGCGCAATTGTTCATTGATCTAGGTCATTGATCAATATTGAAATACCATTATGGTTTGCGTTTATGAAAGAGAGAAGGAGAACCACTTCTCCCAGAACTATTCATGCAGGATGGGCCACATGACAGTTAGGGATTGGAGGAAATGAACACACTATCGAGATAGTGGAGACGAGAGGTGACATGCAGGTGAGTGAAATGTGGAGGCACATGGTTGGAAGAAAATATTAGGAGAGGAGGATGTGTGGAAAAATAGCAGTGAATGAGGAGGATAAGTGACATGGAAGGTGAACATTGGCACCAGAGTAGGTGGTCAACAAGGAGTATGTGGCGGTAGCCTAGTGGAGGTGGAGTGAGAGTATGGACGACGTAAGTGGGAATGTGGTTATGGAGGGAGCAGAGAAAAATGCTTTCGTAGTGGGGGCAAAGCAGTTTATGGTATTAGAGGGGGGTCTGAAATCACAAGGGGAGGACACGTTAGTGGCGGGAAAACCACTTTTCAAACACCCCCCCCCCCCCTCCCCCCACCACCCCACCGTTGAAGAAAAACATAGTAGGGTAGGTCCGAAAAGGCTTTAGAGTCATCAGATGGAAAACTAGTGGTGATTGGGAGTGGAGAAATGTGCAGTGTTTAACCATGATGGACCCCACATCTTATTAGATGCATTTAACGCCATTTCGCATCAAGAATGGATTCCAGTTTATTCCATCAGGGGTAGTGCAGGTTTCATGTTTGGGATTTTTTAAATAAATAAAGGGAAAATGAATTTAAGGCTAAAGTTAGAAAAACAAAGGGTTATCATAGATAACAACACGATTGAGGAAGAGGTGTACATGGAGTAGCCTAAATCTTTTGTAACCTTTGACAGTGAGTTGCATGTGTGCCAGCTAAAGAGAGCGTTGTATGGGCTGAAGCAAGCACCTAATTCTCGGTACACTAGGATAGATAGCTACTTCACTAGGTTGGGCTTCACAAAGAGTGAGGAGGATGTGAACGTGTACCACATAGTGGTGGAAGGTAAATTATTGATCATTTTACTTTATGTTGATGATCTCCTAGAGATAGGTGATTATCAGCTGATCAATTTTTCAAAGGAGGACCTTGCAAGAGAGTTTAAGATGAAGGACTTGGAGCTCATGGATTACTTTCTAGGTATGGAAGTATGGGAGGGTGATGGGGAGTTGTTTATGTCTCAATGCAAGTATGTCAATGAGATACTCATGAGGTTATGCATGGAGACCTACAAGCCTATGGAGACTCCTCTGGCTGGTAACTGGAGGAAAGAGGATGTTACTTCAGGAGAGGTAGTGGAAGCTACTATTTACATGGAGCTTATGCATTCACTCATATACTTGGTGAACACACGACCAAATTTATGCTATGCAGTTAACCAGATGAATCAAGAGATTGTTAGGCCTACCGAGTTGTATTGGAAGGCGACAAAACATGTATTGAGATACCTCAAGGGCACTACTCAATATAGATTATGGTACAGGCAAACAGAGGGAGTGAAGCTTCAAGGCTTCACAAATGCAGATTGTGCGGGGAGTCCATTCTTCAGGAAAAGCACATCAAAAGGGATTTTTAGTATTGGGTCAATGATATTTTCTTGGTACAATAGGAAACAAAGATCAGTTTCACTTAGTTTAGCAAAGTATGTGACTGCAAGTCAGGAAGCATGTGAGGCCATCTAGATGAGGAAGATCCTAGTTGGTCTATTTGGTTAGCAGATGAATCTGACAGATATTTACTGTGATAATCAGAGTTGTGTCAAACTCTCTGAAAATCCATTTTTTCATGATAGGTCAAGGTGCATTGATATGTGATATCATCATCTATGATATTGTGTATTGAGGTAGATCATGTTGTTATAGTAAATTCCCATGGAGGAGAAAGATGCTAACATGTTGACAAAGGCATTGTCAATATGTAGATTCGATTTTCATATAGACATGATCAGGGTAGCAGATAATCCATTTCTTTGTGAGAGGGAGTGTTGAGAAACAGAAACAAGAAATTCAAGTTTCAATTTGTCCTTAAATTTGAACTAAGAATTAAAATAGAATTCTATCCTCATAGAAACTTGTAAATAGTTAATTATGTTTAATTAACATAATTAGCTTAGGAATTTGAGTTAGAAGTATTCTGGATGTCAGTGTATGTTCTCCCTAAATTTTAGGGGTTGAGTATGAGTTTAGATTGAGCTGTAATTAGATAACTCAATTTATTGAGTTATAGATAGTTAAACTAGTTCTAACTATTTGTAGAACTAGTAGAGGATTAATAGTCAGGCAGTGCACTGATGCATCCATAGGTGCTACTCTAGTTAGATGAATATTATCTCATCAAAAACTCATGCATGCCAGTTCTGAGATAGAATCACTTGAGACTAGAGTGTAGGGACAATGTATTATCAGTTGAATTGTATAGATCATGCATGCAATCAGGAAGAGGACCTACACTAGATTGTGAATTTTTGGAAACACTGGATACCCATTAATATGGGTCATTCATCTTTGGAATTTCACAAGCAAATAGGGGCTTTTTAGACACTGGAAATTGGCTAAGTGTAGGCTAAAATTGGGCTTGTGAGGCAAATAGTTGAGAATACTTGTGCAGAATTGTTCTAGTGAGAACAAGCTTTATATATTCACTCATATTCTGATTAATGCAACATAGATAGGCAGGGTTTTGAGTAGTGGCTTTCCCTAGAAAAACTTATTGTCTTATGTGCCATTGATTTGTCTTCTTCTTGTTCATATTGTTTTCATCGATAGTATTGGCTTATGCTAGTTGAAAGTAGAAGTAGATTCTTGTCTCTTGTTTTAGTAGCTTACATAAGCTTGTGAATTTATAGGAAACTCTACACAGACATAATGACATTTATATGAAAGCCAATCAAGAGTATGTGCTAAATTGATTATACTTGTTAGTTACTAGTTGCCTTTAAATTGTTAGAGTAGTTACTATATTTTACTTGTAACACAGTTAGAAGGTTTTTATAGCACGTTCTAGATATCGGGGATGCTTTAGAAGGTTTTTGATATTGGATACAATTGTTTTCTTAGTTCCATATAACTAGAATGACCATGTTTGTTGATAAATAAATTGTGTGAACTAAAGAATAATCATTGTTGTATATTTTTATGAAAAATATATCTTTCTTGTAGATAACTTAGGATCTCCTATACGAAATCCTATAGGTGGAATTTTTATCTTTTCTTTCAAGGTTTAAACCTTGAATGGTGCACAAGGCTAGTGAGAACATTAAGGAACATGGAAGAGTGTTGTATGGATGGTACACAATGTTTTTATGTTGGATATTATAGGTTGATGATGAGGATGGAAATGTACAATGATGGAGGTTGAAAATGTAGAATGATGGAGTATATTTGAATAACCTAAAATTCATGTTTAGGTAAGTGGAGAGAGAAATGGAAATGGAGATGGTGGTTTTGCTATGGAAAAGAAGTAGAATATGTTGAGGTCCTTTAACAAAAGATAGGGTTGATAAGGAAGAAAGGTATGATTTAATTTCTGTTGAAGTTGATTTATTCTTATAATTTTGTTGAAGTTCCTTGTCTAAAGCATCTTTGATCATATGAGCGTTTTCTTGAATGGAGAGACTTGCACATACAAAGAAACACGTGAAATGTGTTTTACACTCTCTCTCTTCTCAAGGTAGTGGTGTTGTATTTTTTCATCATTCCTTTCCCATGAAATCCAGGGAAGGTTTAATTCATATATATTTTACCCCTTTTTCTCTCTTTCATGTATTTTTTTTTTTCGCTCATGTTATTGTAGACTTAAGGATGACCCATAAAGGGTTTCAACCATAGGTCTGTCCTAGCTGCCTCATTGAGGTTTCAAACTAGGAATTTTTCTCTCTTTTTATAACTAAAGACTTCGATGGATTAATGGAAACCAGATGCATCAAAATCTAATTATTTACTATTTATGTGAATTTGTCTATTAAATGTTTCTAATTAGATTTTGAATCTAAACCCATTCAGCAATGGAATTCATTCCTCATTTATAATTTTTATTTTGAAAAAGGCATTATGATGAAATTTCTCAACTATGTATGGCACTGTCGATCTTGTCATGGATTTTCCTTTGAATTCTATGAATTTGAAATCATACACTAATTCCCATTCTCTTTCCTTGGATATCCCAAGCTAGATACATTTGTTGTGTGCATCTTTTCGTTGCAGTTGTTTTGTTTCTATGTGGAAAACAACTTGAATCCTATCTTCATCTAATGCATTAAGATATTCCATTTCTTCCTCCTATGAATTTTTCAAATCAATGCCTAACTTAGAAATTCTCCTCAAACTAGAAAATTCAATTCGTTCGGTAGCATAAATTTCTCTCCATAGATCAATTCATAAGGACTAAAACCTATGGTGGTATTCCATGTGGTATTATTTCCCATGTTGATTCTATAAATTTGTTGGCCCAATCTCTCTTGATTAAAATTATTATCTTTGTAGTGTGTTTTCCAACTCGTTACCACAACTTCTTTGTCAACATATGTGTCGCAGCGAGTGGATTTTCTATATTGGATGCCATGTTTCTTCATGATCTATTGAATAATAGTCAAAGTAACTTGAGTGTCTATATTAGTAACTATTTTCATTAACCTCAAAACCTCTTTGGTGTATTACATAGGTTAAATGACATGAAGAACAACTGATACAAACCTTTTATGGTTTTGAAGGTAGTCTTCCAGTTATCTTCTTCTCTAACTCAAATATAGAGATATCCAAACTTTAAGTCTAGCATGGTGAAGTCTTTCTCTTGCTGCACATCTAGAAAATCTTCCATTAGAGAGATTTTGAGGTCTAAAATGGGCCTCCTAAGGAATATTATAAAATAATAGTGGAAATAATAAAATAAGGTTAGATTACCTCATCGATTTTTTTGAGGGAAAAAAAGAAAAATTTGTTTTTCAACTTCTATTTTAAACTTATCTCCCTACGATTTTACTCAAATTTCAAGTGGAAGCACTTGTTGGATGATAAATTTAATTTTTCATCCAATAAGTACCCATGTTGCATACTTTTGATGGACCCTAATACACGAAAAATGTGAAATACATAAGAAAAAAAGATTGTAAGAACATTTTTCATGTATTTCTTATTTTTTGCCGAGAAGAATCCATAAAAAATATGCAACATGGGTACTCCTTCGATGCCAAATTAAATTATGCATCCAACGAGTTCTCCTGCTTGAAATTTCAGTAAAATTACAGAGAGATAAGTTGAAAATATGAGTTGAGAAATTAGTTCTTTTATCCTTGTTTAATTTTTTATCTCTTTACCTTTTTACTCCAATGTTAGGTCCCTATACTACTAGTGTAACCCCTTATTATTATTAGTACAACCCCGTTATTATATTGTTGTGCCCATGTAGTCCCCATATTGATATTAGTGTGCCCCATAGAAGCCCACTAATGTTATTATTATGCCCATACATTATTATTGTTATGTTGGCTCTGATTATATTATGGCCCCTTAGACTCTTATATATAGAAAAGAGGTTTTCCCCTCAAAGTGGCTAAATTCTAAGGTTTTGATCTATCATTTCTATCTTTTTGTGAGCTATTTTCATAACATTTGGTATGAGAGCTTTGGATTCTAGGGTTTTACTGCTCCAAAACAGGCAAGCGTTGCATTTTCGCTATAGCTTATTTTCTATGATGTTTCATAATCTACAAAAAAATCAATTTGAGAAGAAATTGCACTAAATCTCACGTCCAAATTTCAGATTTTGTCTCGCTATATTTTCGGATATATGCTCTGCGGACGTTAGGGTTTACGTCTACATCTCAAGCAAACTATTTATGAGAAGGAAATGTTGGCAATATTACATGCACTTAAGAAATGGTGAGCTTACCTAATGGGAAGACACTTCAAGGTAAAAATGGATCATGATAGTCATAAATACCTGTTAGAACAAAGATTATCTTTAGAGGAATAGAAAAAATGGGTCACAAATATGTTGGGTTATGACTTTGAAATCATCTACAAAAATGGGAAGCAAAATGTTGTTGCAGATGCACTCTCAAGAAAGGATGAGGATGTGGAAGCTTTGTTTTGTAATATTTCTATTATCCAACCAGATTTGATAAACAAAGCAAGGGATGAATGGAAGAAGGATGAAGAAGTGTGGCCACTCATTTAAAAGTTCTAGAAGATCCTAGTTCAAACAATATTGCTAGAACTTGACGAGGAAGGAAAAAATCATATTGGAGCCTTGAGTAGTCATAGAAACAAGAACCCGATAGCTACAAAATCGATCAATTTCAGAGTATCTCATCAAGTGGAAGAACTTACCGGCTGAAGATTCCACATGGAAGGACAAGAATTTTATAGAGAAGCATCAAAAACTACTCAAGCATTGAGGACATCAATTTTTGAAGGAGAGGAGCATGTTAGGTCCCTATACTACAAGTGTAACCCCTTATTATTATTAGTACACCCCCCTTATTGTATTCTTGTGCCCAGTAGTCCCCATTATTGTTATTAGTGTGCCACATAGAAGCCCACTAAGGTTATTATTGTGCCTTTACATTATTATTGTTATGCCGGCTCTGATTATATTATGACCCTTAGACTCCTATAATATAGAAAGGAGGCCTTGTCATTTGTATCATCCAAGAATTGTTCATTTATGTAATGTAAAGGAGGTTGCCCCCCCGAAGAGGCTAAATTCTAAGGCGTTCATCTATATTTTCTATCTTTTTGTGAGCTGGTTTCATAACATCCAAGAATGGTGAAGCCTCCCCCATGGTTGACATAATCATACTGAATCTTACTGGTTCTGTTAATGTTGATTTTTGTTGTACATTTTTATTTTGAAGCCCGTTTTTTACCTCAGAATTTCTCTAATGAATCCTAGGGAGGAGGTACTTCTTCTTCAATATGATTTTGCTCAACACCACGTAATTAATACACATCAACCACGTCCAATTCCATTTTGGCACTAACCACATGGTGATGTAATCGATTGAACTAGACCATGTTCAAATGGTTCTTGCAATTGTTTCTTCACCTCACTTGATTTTCTAATGGACTTCTTGTACCACTCAAGGTTTGGCAATGGGGGGTTCAGTAATAAATGGATCTTATGCTCCATTTCCCTCTTAGGAGGTAACCATTTAAGCTCCTGAAATAAATAACTATATGCCTATAGAAAATATTCTAGGTTGTGTTTCTATTTCTTAGTACACCCATCTAGGGATGCCTTTTCTCTTACTAACTCTTCTATAAACTAGTTTCTCTTAAAAACAATAAACAACATTCTTTCCAAAAATAATGAGTCTCCTCGCTTGGTTAGCACTCGCCAATGAATTTTTTCACTTACCTCTGTGTGCATTGGTCATGAAAAATTTCCATCCTTGATGGGCTAGTACTAGTTGGTTCTAAACATGATGATCACATCTTGCATGTAAATGTAGGGGATTTCAAACATCATTCCACATATATCAAAGGAAACTACATCTGGACTAATAGAAAATATAAAATATAACTATTTTTCTACCTTTAAATCTACATCCTTATTTACCCATCCCAATGGATATGGGCTTGGATGATCATGAACCTCCAATCTCAATTTTTTGACCATATTTGTTGCAATGAGTTTTTCCTATGCTCCTGAATAAAACAAATCATCAATCTTTATCATATTGACCTCTGTCTTTATGTGGAAGAGTTTTGTCATTTCTTTCTCTTCTTGTTGTTAAGGGATACTCAAATTAGGCTTCTCCTACACCGATGGACATACAATCTTCTCATCCACATCTGAGTTTCTTTTAACTTGGTTTCTCGAATTAGCAGCCATGGGAATCTTCCTCTTATTATATTTCTTTTTGTTCTTAGGGTTAACCTTCAAATGCAATTTCTAGTACTTCTCCTCTATATGATTGTTAATGTTAGAATGGTTGTAGTGGTTGGGATTTTTACACTAGTGTGTTGTGGCTAACATATTTTTATATTCCCCCCTTCCTACTTCTTGTTCCTCTCCTTAGAAGTTCCTTGACGCTCCTTTTTCTTTGATACACTTGGTTTCCCTTTCTTCTATCCTATGTTCTCTAGGTATTGAGCCTATACAAAAGCCTCATCCACCAATTTGAGCTTAAATAACATCATTTTATTTTGCAAATGGCTATACAGAGCCCCCAAACACTTGAGAAGAACATATAGATTCTTTGCCGATATACTCTTCATTATAGTCCTATTTAGGAACTCTTTGGTGTACTTGTATACACTCTGCTCTTGCTTCTACTTAAGTAGTTTCATGGGATCCAATAGTCTTCTACATACCTGATAGGGTAAAATTGTGAATTTAATATTGTTCTATATTCCTCACACTTAATAAATCAAGGATATCACTCCAATCCTAAGGCCTTTATGTACCTTCTCCACCAAGCAAGGGCATGGCCCTCTAATTTCAACAATGCAATTAAAATCTTCTACTTTTCCTCTATATGATGAGCACTGAAATAAACTTCTAATTACTACAATTGGTCATTTACCTTCAAAGAATTGATCACAACATGATATGACTTGATATCGATCCTGATTTCCATTTTGAATAGGGATTGTGAATGGTTCATGACACTTGAATTAAGTTGATATTTTTCACGTCCTTTCCTTGGATCATTATCTATTTCTTCTTGACGTCCCAACTCCCTTTTGATGAGACATTTGAATTAGAATACCCACCTTCTCTAAATGTCCCACGGTTATGGGTAAAGGCCTCCATGGGGAGATTCACATTACTATTTATATTAGAAACTTGTGCTTCAAGAAACAAAAACCTCTCCTCTATAAGATCACAAGGATTATTCAAAGATCTGTTGGCCATGAATAGGGTTTTATGAATTTTATCTTCTTCTTTTTTTATATAGATCCCCTACACATATATACAAAATATACTCAAATAAACCTCCTTTGGTACCAATAGGATCTATAAAATTCCATGGATATTCTATTTGATACTTTGTCACAACAAATATGAGAAAATTATACTTAAAAATAAAAAATCTACACTATGAGGGTATATTTCTCTTTAGATTTATGGATCTATAAATTATGCTTTATTTCATATGCATGCAAATTATAATTATGAAGAAAATAGAGAACAATGAGGTAAAGTATAACAAACCATGATTTGACATAAGATATAACATGAATAACAACCCATACAAACCTTTTATGGTTTTGAAGGTGGTCTTCGAGCTATCTTCTTCTCTAACTCAAATCTAGTGATATCCAGACTTTATGTCTAGCTTGGTGAAGTCTTTTTGTTGCTGCAATACATCTAGAAAATGTTCCATTAGAGAAATTTTGAAGTCTAAAATGGGCCTCGTCAGGAATATTATAAAATAATAGTGGAAATAACAAAATAAGGTTAGATTACCCGATCGATTTTTTTGAGGGTAAAAAGAAAAAAATGTTTTTTCAACTTCTATTTTAAACTTATCTCCCTATTATTTTACTCAAATTTTCAGTGGGAGCACTTTTTCGATGAGAAATTTAATTTTTCATCCAAGAAGTACCCATGTTTCATACTTTTTATGGACCCTACTACATGAAAAATGTGAAATACAAAAAAAAAAAAAAGTGATTGTAAAGAGCAATTTTTCATGTAATTTCTCATTTTTCGCGTAGAAGGGTCCATCAAAAATATGCAACATGGGTACTCCTTGGATGAAAAATTAAATTATGCATCCAATGGAGTTCTATTTCTTGAAATTTAAGTAAAATTATAGAGGAATAAGTTGAAAATATCAGTTGAGAAATTAGTTTTTTTAGTTTTATTTATTTTGTTATCCCTTCACCCTTTTACTCCAAAAATGGTGAATCCTCCCCCATGGTTGACATAATCATATTGAATCTTATTGGTTCTTATAATGTTGACTTTTGTTGTACATTTTTATTTTGAGGCCCATTTTTTACCTCGGAATTTCTCTAATGAATCCTAGGCACGGGGTACTTCTTCAATATGATTTTGCTCAACTCCATGTAATTAGTACACATCAACCAAGTCCAATTCCCTTTTGGAACTAACCACATGGTGATGTAATTGATTGAATTATACCATGTTCGAAAGGTTCTTGCAATTTTTTCTTCACCTCACTTGATTTTATAATGGACTTCTTGTACAAACCAAGGTTTGGTAATGGGGGTTTCAGTAATAAATGGATCTTATGCTCCACTTCCCTCTTGGGTGGTAACCCTTTAACCTCCTGAAATAAATTCTTATATGCCTATAGAAAATATTCTAGTTGGTGTTTCTATTTCTTAGTACACCCCTCTCGGGATTCCTTTTCTCTTACTAACTCTTCTACAGACCAGTTTTCTCTTAAAAACAATGAACACAATTCTTGCCAAAAATAATTAGTTTCCTCACTTGGTCAACACTCGCCAATGAATTTTTTCACTTACCTTTGTGTGCATTAGTCATGAAAAAATTTCATCCTTGATGAGCTAGTAATATTTGGTTCTAAACATGAAGATCGCATCATGCATATAAATGTAGGGTATTTCAAACATCATTCCACATACATCAAAGGAAACTACATATATACTAATAGAAAATATATTTTTTCACTATTTTGCTACCTTTAAATCTACATCCTTATTTACTCATCCCAATGGATATGGGCTTGGATGATCATGAACCTCCAATGTCAATTTTGTGACCATCTTTGTTGCAATGAGATTTTCTTATGTTCTTGAGTAAAACAAATCATCACTCTTTATCATCTTGACCTTTGTCTTTATGTGGAAGAGTTTGGTCATTTCTTTCTCTTCTTGCTGTTAAGGGATACTCAAATCAGCCTTCTTCTACATCGAGGGACATACAATCTTCTCATCCATATCTGAGTTTCTTTTAACTTGGTTTCTCAAATTAGTAGCCACATGAATCTTCCTCTTATTATATTTCCTTTTGTTTTAGGGTTAACCTTGAGATGCAATTTCTAGCACTTCTCTTCTATATGATCATTAATGTTAGAATAGTTGTAGTGGTTGGGATTTTTACACTAGTGTGTTGTGGCTAACATATTTTTATATTTCCCCCTTTCCACTTCTTGTTCCTCTACTTAGAAGTGCCTTGTCCCTCCATTTTATTTGATACACTTGATTTCCCTTTCTTCCATCCTATGTTCTCTTGGTATTGTGCCTATACACATGCCTCATCCACCAATTTGAGCTTAAATAACATAATTTTATTTTTCAGATGGCTATTTAGACCCCCGAGACACTTGAGAAGAACATATAAATTCTTTGGGGATATACTCATCATTATAGTCCTATTTAGGAACTCTTTGGTGTACTCGTATACACTCTTCTCCTACTTCTACTTGAAGTAGTTCCATGGTATCCACTAGTCCTCTACATACTTGATAGGGTAAAATTGTGAATTTAATATGGTTTTAAATTCCTCACACTTACCAAATCAAGGATATCGCTCCAATCCAAGGCCATTATGTACATTTCCCACCAGGCTAGGGCATGGCCTTCTAATTTCAATAGTGCAATTGAAATGTTCTACTTTTCCTCTAAATGATGAACATTGAGATAAACTTCTAATTACTACAATTTTTTATTTACCTTCAAAGCATTGATCACACCATGATACAACTTGATATCGATCTTCATTTCCATTTTGAATAGGGATTTTGAATGGTTCATGAAACTCGACTTAGTTTGATCCTTTTCGCGTCCTTTCTTTGGATCATTCTCTATTTCTTCTTGATGTCGTGACTCCCCTTTGATAAGACCTTTGAATTAAAACACCCACCTTCTCTAAATATCCCAAGATTATGGGTAAAGGCCACCATGGGGAGATTCACGTTACTATTTATATTAGAAACTTGTGCTTAAAGAAACAAAAACCTCTCCTCTACAAGATGACGAAGATTATTCATAGATCTATTGGCCACGAATAGGGTTTTAGGACTTTTATCTTTTCTTATATAGATCCCCTACATATCTCCAAAATATACTCAAATAAACCTACTTTGGTACTGATAGGATCTATAAAATTCCATGGATATTCCAATGGATAGTTCATCAAAACAAATATGATAAAATTATACTTAAAAATCCAAAATCCACACTAGGATGGTATATTTCTCTTTAGATTTATGGATCTATAAATTACACCTTATTGCATATGCATGCAAATTATAATTATGAAGAAAATAGAGAACAATGAGATAAAGTCTAACAAACCATGATTTGACACAAGATATAACCTCGGAAACCCTTTGAGGAGAAAACACAGTTAGAAGGTATGGTTTCACTTTTCTCTTTCTATGAATAGGGAATGGTTGAGTACAAAGAATAAAGGAATATGGCTTGGGGTCTACTACAATGCACAAATCCTCATTGTGAGCTCCATCCATATCTGTCTCGACTACTCTACTCTTCTATGGAAAATAATGTATTTGGAAAGAATGGAACTTTTTTCCTCCTAGTGGTCTAGTTACAACAATACTTGATAACCTAGTGAATAGTTAGCTTTGACTCCTTAAACTATTAACTTGAGTTACAACATTAACTCTTCTAGAGTCCTCTTCATTATGATTATGTGGTGAGTACCTTTTCCTTGAGTAATGGGGCAGACATGGAATCCTTTCAAACTATGGTGGACAAAACAAGAAGGTCAACTTATGAGTGGCATAAATTTTGTATACGATATTTGCTTGAGGTGATTCATATATTGTCAGAAAGGTATCACTGTATATAATAGGCACAAAAGATGTTGAACTAAGTGGAAAAATTTTACCCCTAGAAAAAGTTGTTTGATGCCTCAAATTGTTCTTGAAAGGTTTCATACCATAATTTTCCAAAATGGGTCCCACCAATGAAATTAGTCTTGTGAGGTAATTCCTCCACCTTTTCCACTCTAAAAGCATAAAGATGGATGCCAATTAATATAATGATCCAATCATGATCAACACATGAATATTGTCTTGCAAGTAGTCTAACTCACTTTCCTAGACATTAAAATGGGTTTGGAAGATTGCAAGGGTAGTTAGTTTGGATTTAGTAGATTGTAGATGGAACAAAAACTATCTTGAAGTGGTTTTCCTTCCATTAAAATAGTTGTATCTACAACCTTGTTAATGGTGTTAGAAGTTCACCACTATGTCACTAGTGCTAGTGTAGATTTTCTGGTGGAATTGGAGTGTGCCACATTGAAATTATGCCTTATGATTCCCCTTGTGTTGGTTCACCCATACCTGTTATTTTGAAATGTCAGTTTTAAGGCCATGATGGGATCGGTTATACCTACCTAAATTTACATGCTTCGTTTTTGAAAACATGTGGATTTTTTGGGTTGCAGCTTCAAAGAAATCGATCCAGCAAATCTGTTGCTATCCTCATGGAAATTTTGGTTGAATCCCTTGCCTTTTGCTCTTGCAGCCAAAACGAGAAACCTCAATAAGTTTGATAAGACTGAAAATCTAAAAATGGTAATCTGGAATAATTATTATTAGACATTGACATGGATGTGGAGTTGAGGTGTGAGATATGGAGCATGGATTTGGAGGGTGGTTGTAGCCACTACAACGTTGGCGACACACTCGTAGAAATCCAGCTCTTTGTATGGACCTTGTCTCGTGTAAAGCGAGTCTAACTCTTTCGGAAGTTTTGTTTGATTATTTGATTTTCATAGCTTCTTCACTATCTTGTGATGATCGTTGGTGTATATTCCATCAATATTGACACTATATTATTATCAATGATACTATATACCATCGCAGTTTTGACATTTGTTACATCAATTCCTTACTCATGAAGAAGTTGAAAGTATCTTGAATAATTTCCATGTTGGGGCATGTGGTGGACATCTTTCTAAGCTAGCCACCGCTCAAAAAATCTTGCGTACAAGGTACTTTTGGCATTCACTTCTTAAAGGTTGTATCTTATTAATCCAAAAACGCCATCCTTGTTAGATCTTTTCTTGTATAATGTGCGGCCATACTGAGCCATTACACCAAGTAGTTGTCATCAAACCTTTTTCATAGTGGGTACTCACTTTATGCAATGTAACCCACCCTTTGCCCATGGTGGTCACTACATCATCATGGCTATTGACTTTTTAACCAAATGGGTCGAGGCCATGCCTACATGATTAAATGATGGTAATACGATTTCTTCATTCTTCTTCAATCATTTCATCGCGAGGTTTGGTGTGCCTAAATGAATATTGATTGATCATGATAAACATTTCCATAACCATATGATGTACGAACTATTTTCTAGGTTGGGTTTTCGTCACGAACACTCAACACCCTATTATCCTCAAGCCAATGTCCAAGTAGAAGTTGTAAATTGAACTTTCAAAACCATGTTGAACGAGACGGTAGGGAAACATAATTTAAATTGGCATCTTATTCTATTTTCCTCTTTATGGCCATATTGAACCTTGGTGAAATCTGGTAGTTGCTTTATTCCTTTCTAATTGGTTTATGGAGTGGAGTGAGTTCTTCCTATCCAGTGTGAAATCTCTTCCCTTGAACTAGTTTTTGAGCTACTCCCTAACACTAAAGTCAAGGAAGAATGCCTCCTACAACTTTCCCATCTCAGTGAAAAACGCCTTCTCACCCTCATCAATAACGAAACTCATAAGATGTTGAAGAAAGTGTAACTAGGTTTGGTCTTCATAAATGTAATTTTGATCTTTGTACTTGTAAAAGAAAAGAAATATTATTTTTATAAAATTATAAAATGATTTTCTTAAACATTACATAGGTCCAACACATGTTGAAGTGCTATAGGGAAGTCAAAGAGTCAAAAATCTCTTCTTGATCATATATGTAATATATATGAGTCAACCTAAAGTGTAGATCAGCCCTCCAAGACAAGCAAAATCCTCTTGAAGAAGGCATCAAGCTAAACAATGTAAAACACAGTCACGTTGGCCAACAAATGAATATAAATGTCAAGTGAGCTCACATATGGAGACACAACCTTTCGATGGACATGTTCGCTCAAATATGGGAGACCAACAACTATATATACATAGCTACATTCACCACAACTCGAAAAAATTTCAGACAAGTGTGTGCAACTTCGGATGATGACAGAAACTCAACATACCTCTCAAATCTCGGTGACAACTACAGTGATATCCTCGCATAATTCTCTAGAGTCTTAGCATAATTGAGGGTTATAGGAATCTCAAATGAAGGAGTAGTACACTGCTTTGGATTAGGAAAAAGGTCATGTCTCAGTAGTCTCAGCATAATGATAATAAGAAGAAACTCGGAGATCCCAGAGTGATGCATTCTTGGCATACTTGACATAGTCCTCATTTCAGTAAGCTAGTAATCATATATCTTGGTACAACTCTCATACAGTATAGAGACCTCGTTGACATGAAGGTGATCTCAGTGAGAAGTGAAGGAGAAGCTAACATGCAACAATGATGATCTAGTTATTATGGTACATTCCTCCTTAAAGATGTTGTAGTAATCCAAGTGATGACCTTGATAGTGAAACAATACTGAAGGTCTCGGTAAAGTAGTAATGATGATGATGATCTCAACAATAAGAAGAGGATTGGTGTCTTTTTCTTGGAGTGGACTAGTAGGTCAAGGGTCATGGTCTTCGTATTCGTCAATTTGAATCTCTATAAGAAGAATTTTGGGCAGATTTTCCTCTCCAAGAGGGAGAGGTTTTGGCCTTGGCAGAAATCCAACATAGTGTGTTCTTGTCTCTTTGTTTTTGGTAGCTATTTGATGAACTAAGACCATCACTCATTACACTTCTAAAATTTGATCACCTCTTCAAACCCTTTGAGATACTAGGTGAGTGAGAAAAGGCATGGAAAACATTATTAGAAATGGGAACGTAGTGAATCTTTGGGGGATATGAGGAGGACAAAGATGACATATACATGGAAAATATTTTTTATTCTTTCACAAAAAGAGAAGGAAATATGGAGAAAATCACGGACAAAGTGGACGTTTGAGCAATGTTTTTTGGAGTTATGGGCACATGGGTGAGAAAGCCTGAATTTCAAAGCTTTGTAGATCTCAAAACGATATCGATTGATCTCTCATAAGTTAGGAGAAGACCATCGGTTTCCCACATAGGTGAGGAGGAGACGATAGGTTTAGTATCAAGAGTAAGAAAAAGACAATTTAGAATAACCTTCAAACATGACATCTATGTAAGCATTTCCAATTATATTTCTAACTTAGATTGTTTGGTTAATTCGGGCATAAAATTTTCATTTTTGGTTCATTGTAAAAGTTGAGTATTACATTTCTTATTAATAGAAAAATTGAGTATTACACTATTTCTCGAGGTGAGTGCTTTTGCCTCTAAAGAAGAAGAAAAAAAAAACAAAATTAAATAAGATAAATTTAGGTAATTTGTAGATAAAACTTAAAAGAATTGTACAAACTAAGATAATATTAACCATTGAAATTAAATCTTTTGTAGAGTTCTCAAGGGGGGTTTACCATCGAATCTTAGATCTAGGTTCACTAATAAGGCATTTAGAAATTCATTTCTCTATTAGTCAAGTAAATTTTAGAAATCTTTTTTCTAAACCTTCCTGGTTAATTTTCTAGGATTTCTAAACCTTAATTTTCTAGGAGATGAATAGGATATGAAGTACTAAAGTATAGTCTTTCTCTCTAAGGGAACATACAATGAAAGAACCTTGATAGATTTTAACTATCATTTTTGAAAGGTCATAAAAAATATTCACATATATATAGATGAGTTGTGATGAGTTGTGAGAAAGGGAAAGTTCAGGGAAAAAGAGCCTATGGAAGTCCACTTTCCCATATGGGAAAGGGGCTGGGAATTCTATACAAAGCATGAATGGGCTTCCCTATAGAGAAACTCAAGTGTCTTGCTAGTTATAGATGGTTCGAAAATGGCTGCATCCCTATCAAGGAAAATGTCTACAGCATATGAGTCTTTTGCATGTTCATTTAAAAATTACCTCTCTTCTTGGGAACCATAACTCACATAAACTTTTAATTGAAGTCTAAGGGTAAAAACGAATGTAGCTATTTAACTGAGGATGGCTCCATGAATAATTGTTGTGAGCGCAATAATGACCGATAATTGTTTGAATGATTGCCCAGATTAACAAGAATTACTGTTAATATGTGATAATAAATTACGTAATAATTATTTTGTGTATGGCCAGAAATCAAATTAATTGTTGTATTGAATGAATAAACCGTGAGTCGATGTGATCCATTTGGGGTTTTCAAGGATACCAAAAATGATTTCTCTTGTGCTTCCCACTGTTTTGGTAAGGACTTATGTCCGAAAAAACACTTTTAATTGGCAGAGAGCATGCAGCAGCAAGTTTGGCTTTTCCCCTAGGTCATGAGTATAAATGTCAATTTCTCTTGCGCTTCCCACTGTTTTGGTAAGGACTTATGTCCGAACAAACACTTTTAATTGGCAGAGAGCATGCAGCAGCAAGTTTGGCTTTTTCCTCTAGGTCATGAGTATAAATCTCAAGCAATTTGGGTGGGAAAAATGAGTCTGGTCCATTTGATAAGGATAGGGCATCCATAGTTAGGTTTCTTTTATCCCTTTTCTTTATGGATAATGGGGCTTGACCTTACATCCTCTCCAATGAAGATGATCAAAAGAGGAAGGTTAATTTGTGGGTGGTGGCATAAATTTTTCATATAGATTTCAATTGAGGAAATCCTTGTGTTGGTGGAATGGTATAATTTATATATAGAATAACACTAAAGGGCATCTTGTGCTTTAGTGGCAAAGTTTTACTCCCCAAAAAGATTGTTTGATTCCTCAAACTGCTTCTAGAACATTTCAAACCCCAATGTCTCAAATTGGCACCTGTAACTGTGATTCCTCCACTTTTTCCTCTCTAAAAGGGTCAAGATGGATGAAAAATAATATAATGATCCATTATGGATCAACTTTGAACACTTATCAATAGTAATTGATGACACATTAAAAGAGTCCCAATATACAAGGAAAAATATGGTGATCTATTATAAGGCAAATCATTATGTCAAATACATGTGCTTTTTAATTAACTCCCTATTATGGTTTTTGCATGTCATGAAGAAGATGGTACATGATGAAGGCATGTTTGAATAAACTCCATTCATAAACTAAGATTTTAAATAGATAAAAGCTTTGCAATGCATGACTAAAGGTATCATATATATCAAAGTACATTGGAAGAATAAAAGATATGCCTACTTAAAGAGAGAGGGAGATTTTTCAAGATATTGTTGATTCCCTTACCATTGAGATACATCTTGCATACATATTGTAAATTCCTTAACTCTAGATCAAAAACTTAAAAATAAGGTATGTACTACTAGTTTAATTAATGCTAGATGTGTCTTGAGGTTTTTTATTTGAGTGGCCTAGTTTTCTTTTTTGCTAATTCTTTCAATTTGGAAAGTAAAGAAGTTCAAATAGTAGTTGAAGGAAAGAACCTAACTCTCCTTACAACCAAAATCATCATAAAAATGTTGTAATTTCCAAATCATAGTAAAAATCTAAAGCTTCATGAGGTTGCCTCTTTTCAAGATCACTAAGGTTTATTAAAAGATTTTATGGTTCCCTTGGCAGAATGCCAACTAATATTTTAGAAACTAACACCTAGAGCCATAACTATTAAATGCCAACTAATCTTTGACCAACTAACACCTAGAGCGATAACTATTTGTTTCTTTTTGCTTAGCTATTTGCAAAATGAGACAAGATTCAACCTCTCATCTTTTTAAGTTCGTTCTAGTGGTATCATTATGTATTGTTTTTAAAGGAAAGAAGTCATGTTTGATTAGGAAAAACTAATCCCAAATGATGTTTAGTTCTAAATGAAGAACTATTTAAGTTAGGTAAGCACGTAAAGTTTCTTTATAACTACATATTGATTTAATACTATGTTTCAACTATTACCATTGAGAAATAGTTTAAATGTTGAAAATGAACCAACTCAATTCGACTATTTAATACTAACTCTACACCTCACACAATGTTTACTTGAACAAATGAAAAAAGACATGAAATCTCTCTACAAGGAATCATAAAATGGAGAAGAAATGCATTATTACATTCATTCATTTTGAAATGAAAAAGAAAAAACGAGCTTGACAGACTAAAGCTTTTGAAAGATGGATTGACATTGAGTTTAATTCAATTGTAGATTTTAGTATATTTTGAAAATGAGTACAATCAAACTTTCACTTTGTTCATATCTCATTCATTCCCCAAATAAAAATATAAAGGTGGTATATTCATTTTATTGGGAATAATGAAAATAATTCGCGTTTCAAAGATGGACGGCCACACAATCACAAGGACCAACTTCTAAATCTTTCACTCTCATTCGTTGTGTAACCTTAACGTACGCACATGCAAATGAAAAGCAACAGCGTGCGTTCACAACACAGTATGCTGAAATAGTTTGTCGAAGGGACAAGTGTTGAAGTCTTTCAATTCACAGCCAACAGTATTACAGTGTCCATTCCCCATCTCGCCCTTATTTGTACTTACTGTCTCGAATGAATATCCTGACATTCACATATAATTGTTATAGTGCAAGACTGAATGATAAAATTGATTAGAGTATTAATGATGCGCTGCGGTACAGAAATTGTCTTCGACAAAAAATTTGTGGATAGATTCCCTTCCCTGCCGTCTATTTTTATGGACAGATTCTTTTATTTCCTCTTCCTGCTATGAACTTTTCGTAAAAAGACATTCCATGCGTTAATTTCAGTTACGGAGAGATTCCCTTCCCTTCTCTTGCCTGCGTTATTCTGCATCCCTCTTATGAACTTAACATGAGAAGACATGTCATGCCTCACTTTCGTTCTGGAAAGCGCCCGGACATCAATGTCCCTAAATAACATCTCAGTAGGTTCTTGTAGCTCTCACACCACTCCAAGAGAGACAAGCCCACTCACAGGCTGTACCTCTGGACCTAGGTATAGTTTCAAATATGAAATCTTGCACCCAAACAATTAGTCCATTTATCATAATTCCAGACTGATATACATTATCAAAATTTGATTTAGAAGTCTTGGTTGGCTGTAACGTGGTAACAAGGCTAGATAAATGTTCCATATTCCAATAACATTCGTAATTGCAAATTAAATATTAACTCATTTTTGTTGGATATCTTAATTTCTATTTCCTAAATAAATAATATTAAATCTCAAAGGACCATTATTAATTTGCTTTCTCTCAATCCATTAAATCCATTAACCATTTGACTTGTTTTTTATAGAGCCTTAAACCATTTGACTTGTTTTTTATAGAGTCATAATCCTGACTCCTAATTAGATTTTAATCACCTAACTCTTGGTGAAAAAAGAATGTTTAATCTTATTATAACACTGAGAATTAAACCTCTACTCTCTTAACACAAACTCCTAACTAGTCCCTATCTCTGCTTATCCATAACCCATAAGTAATTAATCACTATAATTAATCACTATAATCCCTTAATAACCTACTAACTCTAACTTTTAACTTCTTAGTCACTTGAAAACCTAACCCCTAACTTTAATGACTACCCACCATGCTAATTTAACCTAATTCTTAACAACTAACACACTAACTCTCCTAATATGGATCCCATAGTCCATTAAGCTAATTACCCTTCACCTATTGATGCCTTAATTCTAACCAATTGTTAACCCCTAACCCACACTATGTTCGCTTATTAAATTGTAGTCTTTAGGGCAGAATTTGAAATTGAACAAAAGAAGAAGAAACAAAGCCAAAATATAGCATTAGGAGAATATGGCCACGAAGCTAAAAAAATTTCTAATACTCTGAAAAATGCTAAAAAAAAAAAATTCTAATACTCTTAAGGAGTGAAGGAAAATCCTAATTGTGAGAAGACAATTTTTAAATGATTAGAAGGAGAAGGATAATCCAAATTGTGAAAACATTATTTTAAATAATTTTGTTTTGCATCAGATTTCCTTGTATGGGAAAATAAGGAGATTTGTAAATGGTCTTAAATTTTCTTTGGGAAAAAAACATGTGTATAGAGACTTGTTATTTAAATTTTGATGTTGAAAGAAAATCAAATAAAGAGAAAACAAGAGAGAAAAAGTTATTAGATTTGTAGATCGTCTTAATTTTTTTTTTTAGAAAATGGATGTGTATAAAGGAAGTTATTAGATTTATAGATAGTCATAAATTGTTTTTAAGAAAAAAGATGTGTATAGAGGATTGAGAAGCCTGAAATGTAAAACATAAAAGATTGTTGAAAAATTTCAATATATGACTAACATATATCAACAAAAATCATATATAGATATAGATATAGATATATATATATATATATAACTTCTTATTCAAAGAATAAAAATAAAGAAAGAAAAATAACTTACTAAATGTGGGACAATTAAGATGGTTTGTACATAACATGCTAAAACAAACGAAGACAAAAATAAAGGTAGATATAAACATGAACAAAGTAATGATGTGGGTAGGCACATAATTGACCCCTTAGCTAGGAAATATTCAACTTAAAAGATTTGAAATCCTAGGTATTAGTAAATGTAATTTTGTGTTCCCATGGGGCATCATTAAAAAATTTATTGTTCAATTTGATTGGAGCTTCCGACTCGTGCCAATAACTATTTTTGGGTCCAAAATAAGTTTTCCTTCTTCATTTAACTTTAGCAATGTTATTGGAATTGAAATTTTCTAAGCAATAAACATTTTTAGAGAAGAGACATGAAAGATATTGTGAAAGGGGATGTATATAACTGTAAGGCATATGTGCTTTTCTTAGTTTTGTTCACAAGTTTGTAGGGTTTGTAGAAATTTTGCTATAAAATTTTCCTTCTTTTCTCTTCATCGGAAGATATTTTTAAGGATGAAATGAGAAAGTAAACCAAGGCACTAGTAGAAAATTATCATTATGAATTAATCTTATGAACTTGTTTCTTTATCTTATCTTGTGTCATTTTAATATTGTCTTGAAGAAGTTGTAGGTTATTGTGAACCTTTTTTATATGTGTTGCAATTGCTTGAAACCTAGAGTTAAAATGAGCTAAGTGTTAAGGCTTGGTTGAGAAAAGTCATAAAGTGCTTTGAATGGATTCATTTTAGATGGTGTATGGTATGAATACTTATAACACCATTTAATCGATGCGGACCATCTATTTCATTGCCATTATTTGTCAATTGAAATGGAAGAAAGACTAGATTTCTAGAACCATATTGAAAATTTCAATTTGGCCATTTATTTTTAGATGATAAGATGATATCAAACCTAATTTAGTCCCCTCACACTCAAAGAAATATTTTTAGAAGTGACTAGAAAATTTAGGATCCCTTTCAAAGAAATTCACCTCTATGAAACAATGAAGTATATGAATATCACTAAGGAAATGATCTACAACATACATAGGTTTGGAAGTTAACTCAATGAAGGAGTAATGGTCAGATTTTGGTAAATAAAATGGAAAATCACTTTTGGATTGTGCACTTTTCCAATAGGAGGACATTCATGGTTTATAAAAACTTACCACTCGATCAAGATGGATTTTTTTTAGGCCTTAAAATTGATGTTCAAGATTTTGTCACTAAATGTTCGGTTGTCCAATGTAATAATGAAGATATCATTAAGAGCTCAAGTATTCTATAACTATTAGCCATAGAAAACCAACATTGGGAAGAGGTCTAAATGGATTCACTACAATTCTATGAATGTCTAAAGGAAATAATATTTTCATGGTAATGATGGATTGGCTCACAAAGTATGCATGATTTTAGTCCCTTTTTCATGATTTTAAAGCAAGATAATACTTGCAATAGTCATGGAACTAATTCCAAATCTATATGGAAACCCCAATATTAATATAAATGGTTGAGAACCAATTTTCATTAGTATTTTTTTGATTAACTTATTTTCTTACTAAGTAACTCAATAAATTGATAGATACTTGTTACTATCTTCAATGTAAAGAGAAAAGCAATATTTTGAATATTTTTTTAGAAGGGAACATTCATTATCTTTCACTTGATAAACATACATAAGTGATTTACCATAGTAGAATGGTGGTAAGACACATACGTCCATACATCATAAAATTGTCTTCATTTAAGGTAATTTAAGGAAACCACCCTCCATGTTATGAAACCAACTCACAAAATGATAGAAAAGATAGATCAATACCTTAGAAATAAGCCTCTTCGAGGGGGAAACCTCCTTTAAATTACATGAATGAACAATTCTTGGATGATACAAATGAAAAAGACTTTCTTTCGATATATAGGAGTCTAAGGAGTCATAATATAATCACCTTTGACATAACAATAATAATGTAAGGGCACAATAATAACAATATGGGGACTGCATAGCCACAACAATATAATAAGGGGGTTGTACTAACAACAATAAGGGCTTACACTAGTAGTATAGGGACCTAACATACCCTCTCCTTCAAAAAATTGTTGTCCCCAATGCTTGAGAGTTCTTGATGCTTGTGTATAAAATTCTTGTCCTCCCATGTGGAATCTTCAGCAGGTAAGTTCTTCCACTTGATGAGATACTCTAAAATTGAACGATTTTGTAGCTGTCGGGTTCTTGTTTCTATGACTGCTCGAGGCTCCAATATGATTTTTCCTTCCTCATCAAGTTCTGGCAATATTTTTTGAACTGGGTTCTTCTGCAACTTTTGAATAAGAGGCCACACTTCTTCGTCTTTCTTCCATTCATACCTTGTTTCATTTATCCAATATGGTTGGATAATAGAAATGACGCACAATAATGCTTCCATATCCTCGTCCTTTCTTGAGAGTGCATCTGCCATAACATTTTGCTTCCCTTTTTTGTCGATTATTTCAACGTCGTAACCCAACATCTTTGTGACCCATTTTTGTTGCTCTTTAG